>BMAO01008924.1:0-73144 GCA_019973975.1 Trichonephila clavata | reverse complement strand
TTGATTCCGATGAATAAAACATATAATCAGATTTCAAGGAAGGATAAAAGTTGTTATCTTAATTTTATGTTTTTAATTTTAATGAGAATTATTAGAAAAGAGCTAAATAATATTTTGAACATATCAGGTAATCCAGAAAATAAGTTCTGCTTAGCAACGATAAAAGAAAATATAATTTCCAGCTAATTGATATTAAATAATGATTTACAATCGTCGGACTATTTTTTAACACAGGTGCTACAATTGTCGATGCATTTTTTGCACTAATGTTTGGAATATCTCGTCAAAAACCCATAACGATTGCAAACCCAAAACGCATCTGCGATTGCATCCTTAGGGTAGTATCAAATCTTACGTTGTCCTCGTCCCCGTATTGTGGCAGTAGTAAACTCATCTGCCCTCTGCATAGTTGTTTGCATCGCCACATCTTATCTCCCTCTATCTGGACCTATTTTTGTTGTTAAGACAATGCATTTATTTTCTAAAGATTTTTCTTTTTATATGACTACCTAACTGAGGCTTACTGCATATTTCCAGAGTTTAGAAATCATTTCCAACGTCTTGAAACAACATTCATTATGAGCAATATCAAACTTCTTAAATACTCCAACTCCAGCCCCCCTTCCAACTTTCCAAAAGAGAACTTTCACACATGAAATAATCTAAATGATATTGGGAAGATATTCCTTGACTTTTATGGTCATAAAATAAATACAGGGTGGCCATAATTAAACTGCAAGTGTTTAAGGGGTGCTGGAGCGAAAACCACTGGAAATATTCCAGGGAAATTTGGAATCTACACGTTTCAGAACATGCGCAAATCAAATATGCAAAGAAAAAATCGCCATTTTACTCGATCGATGGCGCTGTACCGTATTTCACCGCTCATCGGTGGTATAAACGACTTCCAAAACCGATAGATAGAGCATAATGACATTATAAGAGGCATATAAACAATATAAAACATTACTTACAGTTATTCAAAAATCCATACAATTCGCTTCAGTAAGTGAATTTTTACAGTATCAGTTATTTACAAATCAATATAAATTAAGATCACAAATTAAACAATCCATAAAGACGCTTTGGAAAACACTCAAACCATTATTTATTCAACGAAATTATCACATGGCGCGCTCAATATGCGAACTAACAGATGCAACCACATGCTGAAAAAGTAAGACAGCATGATACACCGTCACTAACAATGCACGTTCCTTCTTATTCAGAGTCATGATTGGCTATTACTGAATGTTATATTTTTTATACTGTTTGATGGGCTTAGAATTTGCATATATGTCGTCGATAAGCATTGAAACATGTCACAGCGCCATCTATCGGTTGAAAATTGTGATTTTTTTTCTTTGCATATTTGACTTGCGCATGTTCTGAAGCGTGTAGATACCAAATTTCACTGGAATATTCCTCGTAGTTTTCCTTCCAGCACCCCTTGAACACTTGCATTTTAATTATGGACACCCTGTATTTCCCTTTAAACACTACATGTGTGTCAATAATTTTACATGTTTCTTCAGTAGCTTGAATTGTTCATATAAAATATTTGCACACACCTATTCTAATTTCCACATTTATCTTGCCTTAATTTTGTATTTGCTGCCGAATCATCCTCCCTTAACGATTGTTCCTTAATGTATCATTAATGTATGTAAGGGGAAAAAATGACTTACTTACTCAGTCATTTATTCATTCAGCCACTCATTTATTCATTCACTCACGTACTCATCACGATATCTCTGGAACTCTTAGATCTACAAACATGAAATTTGGCAGACAGGCTTCTTTCACAGAGTATAGATCCCCTACAAAAGAAGTTTGACAAGAATATACCTCCAAGGGGCGATGGGATGGCTTAAGAAACGTTACATATAGATGTACCTGTTTTTAGTAACAGCTAGCAAGATTATAAATAACTGCAATGCAGGATGATATACAAAAAGCCTCTTGGGCACCAAATGTTTAATTTTTTTAAAAAAATTATTGATGTAAAAATGTATTAATTAAGAGTTATTCAAATTTATTATTTAAAAATGGGGCCCGTGCATTTTGTAAGGAAAACAAAACACTGTATAATGAAGCAAGTTGTGTTGTGAAAATTCTGTAAGATTAGGATTTGGGTTGCATGAGTTGATACAAATCTCAGAAAAGATTTACTCTCTTCCTTGAAAAAAAATTTCGTGACGCTGTGTAATAAATTTACTTATACGCAAGACCTCATTAGTAAAAGTGTGTCGTAAGAAGTTGAATTTAGCTGAATAGGAGTGCCAAGAAGGATTTACCTAGGGGTCCCTTCCCCTCCCCTCTTGTAATTTCTTGAAGAATCCGCTTACGTCATAAATCATGTTATAGATTTCACCAGTAATTTCCAGAAGCATCCACATGGTCACTGCCATTAAAAAGGGTTTCCAAAACAGTGGAATTAAGAAGAAAAGGTGATTAGAAACATAGTTGAACTAAACTAAATTTTGAAGTACCAATTGACTTGAAATTCATATTATTCCTGTTTACAATATATGTTGAAAAAAATAGAACTACATAATAAATGTAAGTTACAGGTTAAAAATTTAAACAAAGAGTATGGTCAGTTTTATAATTCCTACAATAGAAATAGGTCTACCATTAGGTGGACAGAGGGTACCCTCTTCCTACGTTAAAAATATAAATAATTTATGATATACAAACAATCTATATTGAACATTGCAGCATCATCTGCATGCCAAACGATTAATTTGTAATACCTTAATTTAAAAAAATTGATATTATTTACTGCGCGTAAGTAAATAAATAAAAACAACTTTGTCTAGACTGATTTATTTTCATTTTTCTAGCTTAATTTTCGGACTGTAACCGGAAAAAGGCTTAGGAAACAAGAAAATTTATTTTTTCCACATGACATTTATTCCAACTGCTTATAGACAGTTTTAACTTTAATTATCAGAACAACTAAACATATACCATCAATTTAGTACAATTACTTTTCCTTTTTGTTGTTTCTATTTCCTTGCATAATTTATATTTGAATTTTTTGAAAGATACAAATAACTGATACACGAGAGTTAAAATTAGGAAATATTTTCAATAGACATTTGAAGAATATGTTCCTGTATTTTTTCTAAAGTTTTGTATATAGGTAGGGGCACACGCGTTTATAATAGATGTAACACGAGAAAAATATATAAAAATAAATTACAATAAAACTAATTGAATATTCTATATAAGCTAATTAAAATATTTTTGAAAAAAATTTTACACATGTATTTGATATACATAAATTGTTAAGAATGGGGATGGGGCTTCTGAAATTTTAATTCGGTTCCAAATTTTTTTCTAATATTTTTAGATATGCTTATAAAGGGTGAACCAAAAACCTTTTGCCCTGATTATAAAAATTTATTGTGCTCAAATTATTATAATTATGCACGTGTGTTTGAATATATTGTAAATAGCGCATTATGAATTTTTATAAGAAAATTTATACTGTAATAAATTTCAACATGTACCCTATCATGACGGCTTGGAGAATGTCTAAGCGGTATTCCCTCCAAGTGTTCTTTACCATGTTTTGCACTTCATGAGCACGCAACTTAAGCATTTTAAAAAGAGTTCTCACTAGACTTTTTGCAAAAATTTGAAGTACCCATGAGGCTTCTCAAGGCCGTTGAATTTTTTTTTCGAACGTGTTCAACAGTTGCTTCCCTCGCACTAGGCTTACCACTTCAATAAAAATCTTTAGTGCTGCCTTCACACATTTTATACCATCGCTTTATTGATTTTGCATCCGCCTTCTGCAACAATGTCGAATTTACGTTGCCCATTAATGAGCGATTTCGTTTCGTGAGACCACATTCTGCTTTTACTTGAATCTACGAAATAATGGCAAAAAATTAAGTCTTCATTTAATAATGTTCCCTTGAGTCATTCTTGCAGAATCATTCATGTAGTATGCAACACACGCTAAAAAAACCTACTAAAACTGACAGATTCGATGATACAAAAATTGCATTATTATATTAAACTATTATTTTGTAATGATTTTTTATAATCATACCAACCAAATTATTAGGAATACTTTATTCTTCTTTTCCAAAATATTATACTCCCGTCAGAGCCCAAAATGTTGATTTTTCTATAATTCTAACCGATCTTCTATTGATGTTGAATTTTCTGAAACTTAATCCCAAAAGCTTAGTTGGAAGCATGGAGGTGGAGGTGTTCTTGTGTGGGAGTTTAAAATGGCTTCAGGATTAGATAATTTGGTATTTCTTGATAATATTTAAAATCACGAGCCTTATTTAAATATTTTAAAGAACAATTTGAAATTGTTCTCCCGAAATTTGGGTATTGGAGTTGACTTCAATTTAAAGATTACAAGATAATGACTCCAAGCTGCTCCAAACTTACGCAGCTAATAGTGTAATTGTCCCTAAATTCTTTAAACACTTTCTAAATCACTTGATTTAAATCCATTAGAGCATATTTGGTGAGAATTCGAAGTAAGAAAACATGACATATGAAAACAAAATGTGAAGTAAAAACGATAATCACAAAAGAATGAAGGAACATCGATGTAGATATTACAGAAAACTGATGAAATCTTTACCACATTACCGTTTTAAAGTTATTATAAAGGTTAAAAAATATCCTAATAAGTACCAAATAAGGAAAGAAATAAATTATTTAAAGCTATGCTGAGAATTTTTTTAAATGTACAAAAACTTAAGTGGTTTAATTTTTTTAGTACTTTTTTTTATAATTTTTTAAAATAATAGTTATACTACATTGATGATGATTACATTGATTTAATAAAACAAGGTGAGCACCTTCGCCAATGTTTTGATGTAACCCTCCGCACCTAATTGTTGTGGTAGCTTCCATCTTGGAACAGCGTTCGAATAGCACAGTCTCGAAATAAACCAATTTAGTGTAAACCAGTGTTCACGAACATTTGATTAATGCAACTAATACAATAAGGGAGGAATGTAAAAGGAAATGCAAAGAAGAGTCAAAAAGATTTTAAAATAATACATCGTTCGAATAAGAGAAAAATTTAAATTATAAGACACCCGAAATAGGAATAAAAAAAATGAAATTATAAAAAAAGTCTTAATTGGGAAATAAAGTTGGCATATTTAATATGTTGGATGCAAGAATATTTGATCTCACTAACAATTATATTACCTAACCCCCTTATTCATTTTGCTAGCAGGTACAAAAATGCTAAAAATTATTTGGATTGATTTGAAATATAAACTTTCCTTTTCAAAATGAATTTTAAGCTTGGACACAGAAGTGTTTAAACAAATATCAAAAGATAACCAGGATCTTAATAGTTTCCAATTTTCCATGTGTGCATGAGAATTTCACTATATAAACTTTGGGAAATTGAATTTTAAAATCATAAAAATGCATCGCGTCCCTTTTAAAGCTTTTGCTTCTAAAATAAATTTTAAAGAATTTATACTCACGTGATTTTATGCTCTACAATATATATATATATATATGTATATATATATATATATACATAACTTAGTCTTTCGTTATTTTTATAACTGTTTTGATTCATTTCCTCTCTTGTATTTTAATAATTTACGTACACTACAACAAATTTTCAATAATATGTCTTATTTAGTCCGAATATTTGCATAATCTTTCTTTATGATGCATCATATGGATGTTTTTCAAACCAACGTCGTTTATAAAATATACAGAGAACATAATAAAGTGGCAATTGTTGCAAATAATTGCTAAAGTATGATTGTACAATAAACGCCTACATAATACGTACACATATATATATTTAAAAAAACCTATAAAATTGTTAATTTAGTTTATTCAATTTTTTAACCTTTGGCTGACTTCCTTGGCCCTAAGATATAACACACCTTTTTTTCAAATTTTTAATATATTCAGATAAAAATATTCTTATTGAATCTTCTCTATATAAATATAATGAATATACAGTGATCTTATTCACTATTAATATGCATAATTATATTTATTATGTGATCAGATTTATAAGATTACTCAAAATTTTTAAGAAATTCTGTGAGACATATCAGAGAAAAATGAAATATAATAGAAGGAACTACTTTGCCATTTGTAAGTTTTCCCATGATTTTAGGAATTTCCACACACAAAAAAAGTCATTTTCTTCATCTACTCTTCCATTGACTTATGCCTTCAACCAGCGACCCCATTGATAACTGTCCAGAGAGTAAAATTGTCGAATGTATAGAATTCAAGATAGAGTAGCCAGAAACATTTTACAAAGTTCAAGATGTCCTTCACTTTTTCCTCAAAGCAATACTTTCGTGTTCTGCTACGAATAAAATGACAGTAGTTTTTTTCCCCAGCCCCATCGACTTTTTCATCCCTGATATATGATTCAGCTATTCGAAATGCCCCAGAGATAGATGTGAATATTTCTTTTTCTTTCATTATTATGATTATTTTTTTGGACACAAGAAAGTTATTTTACTGAACTTGGGAGTGTTTTTGAAATGTTGTAATAGAGCAAAAAAGTTACTGTCAAGTGTAGACTAAGGCAAAATCGAAAATTGTTTGTTTTGGTTTTTATTAGCATTTGATTAATTTCTGTCGCAAAGAATTAGGTATTATTAAATATTTATTACAATTCATTGTGCAATTATGAAAATGAAAAGTAAATTGCACGTAGTTTTGTAGAGTTTTCTTTTTCTTATGAATTACATATTTTTCTCTAGTCATAAAAATATGTAAGGTTTTTCTGTTATTTTACATACTTGTAAATTTCTATACCAGATTGTTATTGTTATATTGGGTAAAATGTACAAAAATCGAGCAAGTTAAATAGTCAAGCTGAAAAGCTCTTAGTAAAAAAAAGTCCTTTTAATATCTTCAGAAAATACTAGAGTAAAAGTATTTTCCTTTTGATTATTCGTGCATAAGTGCTAAAAAGGGAATCTCAACACTTTATTCTTGTTGGAAATTTTTAAAGTAAAGTAAATTATTTCTTCTAAATTAGCATTTTTCAATTTGACACGCTCGCAGCCTTAGAGGTTTCAAGGATTCTGCGGGGTAAAAAATGTAGTGGTGGACATATCCATAGAACTAAAAAAAAGAAAGATGATTTTATTTTTGTGAAAATATCTTAATTGGGAAGGAGTTATGACTTCAGAATTCCATATTTTTCACATTAGATATTTCAGGCTCCCTATTTCTGTTCGTAGGATATCACGATTTTCTGTTAACCCTTTACGTACCAGAGCGTGCTTTCTAGCACACTGCACAGATTTCAGAATTCTAAAGATACTGAACTTGAAGTTATAACACACATTTAATTGTTCTTTTTAAATTTGTAGAACCATTTTTGTTGCTTATTTTTTACTTTTTCTTCCAATATGGCATGGTCATTGGATTTCATCGAATGTGTACTGAAATAGAATATTTGCAGGAAGCCGAAGAATACGACGATGACTCTGGTACGGATTTATCTATTTGTGATGAAAAAGATGAAATAATGGAAAAAAATGGCAGTACACTTATGTAACGCATGTAGAAGGTTTGTTACTTAGGACCAATTCAAGCAATTTTACAACCAATTTGTAATTTTAATTCTCATTTTCTACCTTTTTTTAAATATTTGTAACACCAGAGTCCATTGCATTGATTTGACTGTTTTCCTCTATTATTTGTTTTGGTATTACTTTTTTAAAAAAAATTTTCCAGTAATTTGAAAAAATATTTAAATATAAAGAATTATTCTATAACAATAGAGATAAGATAAATGGCTTTTAAAATTGAAAATAAAAATTAACTTATTTTTATTCAAGAAGGCTGTGTTTTACATTAAATAAATCTATCTCTCTATATATAAACAGTTTTTCATGATGATGTAATTAAATTATTTATTTATGCCTCACACGAGGACAATAAAAAAAGCAGTAAGTTATGTTCAATATTTAGTTACAAATTAGATCTACGTAATACTTGTAAATTATAGTTTTAGAATCTGAGCAATGAGTGGGAAAAGCTGTATAATTTGTACAGTGGGAATTGGTCCACCATTAGATGAACTGGGGGTACCCCTTCTCCCTAGTTCCTTTTAATCAATTTAATTATTAAAAATTATTATTTACAGATTATTTTATTCAGATTTTAGATACCTATTAATGTTTTTAAGGCGATATAGTGCAATCGTTAAATTTTTATTTATTTTCAACAGTTGATATTTGCTTTTAATTGTATTTTAGAAAGGTTAATGTTTAACAATAATTCAACACAATAAAATTAAATTTGTTGCAAAATGTTTGTAAAATTTAAATTTCTTGAAATTGGCTAAACATTTTTTAAAATTCTTAAAGCTTTTTTAAATATGTTTCTTTTCTTTCAAAATTTTTTGCCAAGTACCTTATAATATAATATATAGAACTGTGCATGGGTTTCTTTCTGCTGCTGCTCTTCAATTTTTTATTAATTTTTTTGTTGTTAAACTTCCAATAATTCTCTAAAAAACATTAATTTTGATTTTGAAATTTTTTAGAAAAAGTACTAAATTGTTAGAGCTAATTTCCATGTAGAGTTTTAAAAAACATACATTTGACAACCTATATAAAACATTTCAAACCCATTCTTCAATTATCAAAAAAGCTTTAAGGTTTTGAATAATAGTATACGTACAAAAATTCAACATTGAGAAATTAAGTTTGAAATTATCATTCCATGATTAGCATGATATAATATTCACCGAATAGTCTGAAACTTTTATGAAATGTTAATTAGCTTATTTAAAACTGCTTACCATAAGAAATTGCAAAAAATGTAGAACAATTAAACAGTATACTGGCATAGTGAATATATAGAAGAAAATGAGTGAAAGATCAATATTCCAAAGAACTTTACCTTAAATAATTGTTAAAAAAAAGAAATACACAAACTTCAGAGCTAATTTCATGCTCCGTTTGACAACTCAAATAATGCATAACATGTACAAAACATGTTTATGCCTTAATTTTTTATTTCCATGATTTTAAAAGCCTTCGCACGTTAAATATTCTTCAGGAATGAAAGCAAAAACAAGTAACAAATTTATTGGAATCAAACAAAAAAATTGAATCAAAATCGAAAAACTGCATATGTGCATTTGCTTAAATAAATATCTTTAAGGCGATATGGTACCCTAAAAATCATTAAACTGTCGAAAATATTTTTATTGACTTATTTGATACCCCAAATCTTTAAAAATATGCAAAGCTTTACCTGCATTTTTCATTAACTAATGGAGCAATGTTTGATGCGGGACAGCAACTACCACGCCTACATTTCAGAATATCTGCTAGAAAATAGTCTGATAAAAATGAATTAATTATTTTTCTAATGCGCATCAATGAGATTGACATTATATATGCAGTAATAAATAATTTTAAGAAAGAATTATGCAATTCATGCAAAAGTTCTAGTTTGTGAATTATTTACTGGAATATCAAATGGATTTGATCAAGATTTAAAAGTTGTGCATGCTTTTCATGATATTATTATGAATGAAATTAAAACTTCAAAACGGATTCTCCCAAAGCACAAATACTAAATCTCATTTTGATAACTCAGATAATTAAAAATCTAATTCGCAAGAATAGAAAAACTCCCCATTTTTGTATATTTGTTTTTGGTGATATATATATCCCATGTGTGCGAGATTCAGCAATTTTATTATTAAAATATTTGAAGATATTTATTTAAACAAATGCACGTATACAGTTCTTAGATTTTTATATCTTTTACCTTTAAAATTGTTATTTGATTTTGCTTTTATTCCTGCACAATATTTAACATGCGTAGGCTTTTAAAATCATGAAAATAAAAAATACAGGCATAAACATCTTTTGTACATGTTATACATTAGCTCTGAGCATGGAATTAGCTCTGAAGTGTGTGTATTTATTTTTTATAATTATTAAGATAAAGCTTTATGAAATATTGATCTTTCATTCGTTTTTTTCTATACATTCATTATGGAAGTATACTCTTTAATTGCTCTACATTTGTGCCATTTTTTATGGTAAGTAGTTTTAAATAATCTCATTAACATTTCATAAAAGTTTCAGACTATTCGATGAATATTATATGATGCTATTCATGGAATGAAAACTTCAAACTCATATTTCTCCATGTTGAATTTTTGTACATATACTGTTATTCAAAACACTAAGGCTTTTTTGATAATATAAGTATGGGTTTGTAATTTTTTATACATGTTCTGAAATGTATGGTTTGTAAAATCATGCATGGAATTAGCTCTAACACGTTTAGTATTTTTTCTAAAAAAATTTCAAAATCAAAACTAATATTTATTTGGGAATTTTTGGAAGTTTAACTATAAAAAAATTAATAAAAAATTAAAGAGCAGCAGCAGAAAAAAAGATATGCACAGTTTATGTAGTATATTATAAGGAACTTGGAAAAAAATTTTGAAAGAAAAGAGACATATTTAAGAAAGCCTTCGGAATTTAAAAAATGCTTTAAAAAGCTAAAAAAATTTTAATTTTACAAACATTTTGCAACAAATTAAAAAAATTTTGCATGGAATTATTATTAAATATTAACCTTTATAAAATACAATTAAAACCAAATATCAAATATCAAATATTAAAAATTTTTTAAAAATTTGTAGATGGTACCATATCGCCTTAAATATTTTAATAATATTTGTGTTGAATTTCACACACTTGGGATATAAATATGTATCACCGAAAACAAAGATATAAAAATGAAAGTGTGTTGCTATTCTTGCGAATTAGATTTGTAATTATCTGAGTTATCAAACTGAGATTTAGTATTTGTGCTTTGGGAGAATCCGTTTTGAAGTTTTAATTTTATTCATAATAATTTCATAAAAAGCATGCACAACTTTTAAATCTTGATCCAGTTCATTGGCTCTTCAATAAACAAAATACAAACTAGATTTTTTTGCATAAACTGCACAATTCTATCCTAAAATGGTTTGTATATATAATGCATATTTAATGCTACTTATGTTAGTCTCATTTGTGCGCGATAGAAAAATAATTTATTCATCTTTTATCAGGCACTTTTCTATCAGATGATCAGTTTTGTTTAATCTGCTGTCCAGCATCAAATATTGCTCCATTACTTCATAAAAAATACAGGTAAAGCTTTGAAATTTTGCAGGCATGTTTATATCGATTCGAAGTATCAAATAAGCGGATAAAACATTTCGAAAGTTTGACGATTTTTTGGGTACTATATCATCTTAAAACTGATTAGGTAGGAGAAAATAAACTCAGGAATCCAAACTATATATTGCTTTATGAAGTACATCAACAAAAAAGTTTAGTAACGTTTATACACTTTAAAAATTTGAATTTTTTTCAAAAAATTGAATAAATAAAATTTCAATTATTGTTTCAGTTTCTGCAATAGATATACAGTTAATATACAAAGAAATTTCAATAAAACACAATTAATTATATTAAAATGCAAAGGAATTTTATTAAAACTAAAGAAATCACAGTTTTAAAAATGAACAACTGGAGACGACCAAATATGACACCAAATAGTCAGTAATAGCAATTGAACTAAATCCCTGCATTTCAGTTACAAACTTTTCTGTATAATTTACAATGAAAATTTAGAACATTTAATAAATTTTAAATAATACATTCATGACTTAAATTCTTTATCTAGAAAAATCTCACATCAAATAAAAAATAATTATATTTAATTTTTAATTGTATTAAATTTATAATTAATTTCCCTTTAATTTTAATTGTATTAAATTTTTAATAAAAATCTCTTTAATCTCCTTTCTTAAAAAATACGAATTCGAAATCTATGTAAAAACTATGCATCTGAAATAAAATCATTATTTTTTTTTCTTTCAATAAAATTATGTTTTAGTAAATACTTAAAAATTATCCATTGCGTATTAACTTTGCAGTAAATCTAAGAATACAATCCGGTTCAATCAGAAAAAAAATAAATAAGCTTCAACATCGATTCCAAGTTTACAACTGAAACACTAATCAATTTCAAACCATATTAAAAGTTTATTGCCACTACAATTTTCCTAAAATCTTATAACACACAATCATTTTGTAATTAAATTATATGTTAGTGGACGATATTCTATAGATAATTAGCAACAAAATTATAAATAAGAAAAGCAAACGATTTTTATACCAAATGTTACTGCAATCAAAATACTACATTGAAAATAGATAGTAGAACAAATATAAATAAGGTAAACATATTAAATGCAAATATAATTTTGAATAATGACCCTAAAATAATTGATCACGAGAAATTAAATGTGGTTTGATTGCTGAAGACTGAAATTTGCAGTTATAACGCAACAAATTTTGTGTTAAATTACTTTCAAAATAGCGATGGATAATGTATCAATCTTGTTTATAATTTGATTCTAACCCATGGATAACAAGAAATAATTATTTAGAATACTTAAATGGGAACTTGACATTTAAAACTTAAGCATTCGTCAACGTTATTTTAACTATCGTCAAGTCTACAGTAACACTTAAATACTATTTTTGTTCTTTATTTAAAAAAATGTATAGAAAAAAATAACTAGTTTCATTTAGCTCCATTAAAATAAAGCTATTCTTTAATTTTTCGACATATTTATTAGTTTCTTTTTCTTTAAAATTTAAATACGTTAATTGAATTATAATAACATAAAATATTTATAATTAGTATGTAGTACTCATTGGGGATGTATTGATGTACTGTTTATTTTGTGTAATAAAAAATCTTTTTTTTATAAAAAAAAAATTCAAAGATTTATAATTTAAATAAAAATAAGTTTCACTAGAGCAATTCGGATTCCGTATACATCCTATAACTAAATTAATTTGGAATAATAAGGAACGATTTGAAAGAAAGAAGTCTCAATAAAGTTGACAGATGCTTTTACACTCCATTCCTATCTTTATTGTCCTTTTATTTTCTCCAAAATTTGTACATTTTAAATCAGAAAGTTTATAATTTTATTCTGTGGTTACATATAATTGTTTTTTTTTTACACAGGACACAAATTAATATTTTATTAATTGTTATGATTATATATTCCAGTGAGTATTTTTGTAGCTTAACATTTTTATCGGAACAAGTTACAAAGGGTATATAATCAAATTATGTACACGTGTAACGTAAAATATTCTTAACTTGTTATTATGCATTTATATTTAATAAATAAAATATATAAAATCATATATTTTTATTAGTTTACCAGATTAACTCATTTTATGATTATTTCTTAAGATTCTCGATGTTTCTAAAATGAAAAGACTTACATAATTTAAAATTAGTAAGTAAAATAAAAATAAAGCATAGATAATATAACTATTAGCTAGAGATGTAAGACGTTTTTATCGACAAATGCTTATTTATTAAAAATTTATTTATTTCATTGAAAAAGCTATAAAACTCAACTTTCAAGCTGTAACACAAGGGTGCTTACAAATTTTACCGTTGCACATTCGGTATAGTGGCTACCGACGCTGACTGTTGAAGAAAAGAGCCTGGGTCGAATCAAGGTGAAAGCATGGGTGTTTGTAAATGTATAGTGCCTCTATATGGCGTGGTACTCTCGTGAGGTTGGTGGAAGAGGAAGAGAGGTAGCAGGCCCTGGCTACTCCTAGGAATTTCTCCCTCTAAATTGGGGTGGAAAGGAGCTAAAACTTACAATGCCACCGGTCAGACAGGTGGCATTAGTAACAACAACAAATTTTACCATCGACCAATTTCTTTAAACAGAAAGACAACGCCAATTCGAAATTTTTTTTTCAAATGCTGACATCGTAATTATTATTGATTTCAAACTTGTGTGGGAACGATTTACATTATTGACTGCATATCGTTGCATTTAGCGACGTTCTTTTGATTTGACGAAATTGTTCTACAGTATAATACGTAAGTACAAATGTTAGATATCCGAAAAAATATATTTTGCTCTGATAATTTAACGTTTATCTCGACATTTGTTATTATTTTAGGGCGTGATTCTTCTACTCAATATGAAATAAACCGTAATTAATTTTGTTAATTCAATATTTATTTTAATTATCTTCATTTAAGTTATCGAAATTATTACGCTAATAGACTTTAAAGGTTTTTATTTTGAGTAATTGTTTTTCAATAAACCATCTAAGAGTTAACTTTTTATCTGCTTCAGTTTTGGAATCCCTTCATAAAATTATTCATAGGATTTATATTATAACCTAGAAAGTTGAATTAATGTTTTGAAAATTAAATAAACACTGTATAGAAGAATTGGGTAAAAGTAATGAATAACAACATTTGAAGAAAAAAAATGAATATTATAATTTTTCAAACTCTAATTTATTTTTCATTTTTTAGTAATCCATATTTTCTTATAAGTCTCTTAAACAAAACAATTAATACATAAATTACAACTGTGGGCAATTTGTTAAACAAAAATAGCTGAGAGCTTTTGAAGTTTATTTTTACTGAACACATTTTAAACTTGAATTAAAACTTTTAAAATAGGTTGAGAAAAAGGCATATGTTACAGATTTATTCTAGGCCTAACATTATTTTTGATTTAATTCTAACTTTGTTATATAAATGAAAAAACTGGATTTGTGCTACTTTTCCAAATTTTTTGGATCGTGTTTCTTTCAGAAAATCTTTGTGAGGAAACTAGGTTCGTTTAGATCTGAAAAGATCCTTTACCTAGTCAAAGGAGATGCAACGCACGCAGATAAATTTCAAAGCTGGCTGATGTATAAGATAGAATACCCTTGATAACAATTAGTATTACATTGTTCTGATAAGTGGACCAGGTAGCTTATCGACAAGATAGAGAACTGAAATCTGCACGCATTAAATTAGCCTAAATACTTTACAGTATACTTCCCAGCTATAATAGATTATTCAGTGTTACTGACTAGCCTTTGTGTTGAAAACATATTCTACCGAATTGGCTTTTATAGCGTTAGACAGGCTACGGTCATATGTATGAGATATACCTGACAGTTAGTGCTAGTAAAGTGTTTGAAGAAAATGATTTAGTTTTTAAAACAGTGAAATAATGCCAACTCTGAATTTTTATTATTAGTAATGAATAAAATATTGACTATGAATTCAATTGAAGTAAATAAATTTTCCTGTTTCACGGAATTTTTAAAAAATTTCTCTTAATTATTATTAAGCTAACTGGATGTAATGTTATCTCTTACGAATGTAATTGGGAAATAAATTATAGTTTGAAAAAAACTAAAAAACACGCTTTTATACTGAATCGATTTAAAAAGAAAAAATAATTCTTCATAAAGAATAAAAGGATGAACGAGAAAATGAATGTCATTGTGGTAAAAGCGTGGGGTGCTTTGTACTACATTTTTGCACTAACTCAGCATTTCGGAATAGAAGTTAGGAACTATAACTACTGATATATTTATAGAACTCCCCACGCTTTTACCCCAATGACATTCATTTTCTCGTTCATCATATTATTCTTATTTTAAGAATTATTTTTTTACTTTTTAGTTCGAATCAGTATAAAAGCGTGTTTTTTAGTTTTTTTCAAACTATAATTTATTTCCCAATTACATATATACATATAATTTATTTCCCAATATATATATATATATATATATATATCAGACGTTCACAAGCCAATGCGGTTGAGTCCAGAAAACAAAAATTGAGAAAATTCCTGTTTTTTGATACATTTTTTTAAATTTTCTGGGTTTATTAATTTGATAAAAAAAACCTTTTGATTTGAACATTTTTCTAAGTATAAGACCTGCAAAAAACAGGATATATACAGGATGTGTAAATAAAATGGTCAGTATTGATTGGAACAATGACAGCATCTTAAAAAATTTAGGACTTATATCTTTTGGCAGCTGAAAAAGAAAAGAAATTTATGTAAAAATAATATAATATAGCATTTGTTCTCAAAGTTTTATGTTTATTCATCATAAAAACATCTTCTTCTTCCAAGTTATTTAAATGTAAATTTTGATCTCCACGTGTGGTTTTTATTGTCCTGTAAAAGCCATGGTTAATTGGACGTATATTATTTAATTAACTCTTTGTGTCTTTTTTTGTTTGTTTTAAAATTGTTCTACTGTTAGGATACAATACTGGTTGACTTTTTTTTAATTCCTGTCCTATTTATTTTTTTATATCAGTTACATGAAAGGTATCGCTCTCGTCAAAGTTATATTTGAACTTAATGCTGCTTGGGTTTAACCTTTCTATTTTTATCCATCGCATATTAAGCCAATTCACTTTTAGACTACTTGTTGATTTTTTTTTGTTGGTAAAATATTGGTTGCTATCATAATAATACACTGATATGCCATCTAAAATGAAAATAAATGTAAGACGCTGTGATTTAAGAAATTATGAGCTGAAAAAACCATAATAAAGTTAAGCAAAATATTTGCAATTATGCCATTAAGTCACCCGACTAATTTCAGCAAACATTTTTTTTTAAAATTGATTTTCAGAAAAATTTTATTGTTTTAAAGAACATAAATAGTTTTAAAGAGTCATAACTGTTAAATAAATACCATATATCACCTATTGGTTTTGAAAAAAAATTATTTTTATAAAATTTTTCAATGTTTAGAAAGACAGCATAAATAAAAACACATTAGACGTAAGGCAATTTTGATTTCATTGATATACTTTTTGGTACATCTGAAGAGTCAAAAACCGCAGGATAAAAAATTGTAGAAATAAATATTTCATAGACACTCAAACTAGACCTCATGGATTTTCGTCAATGTTACGTAATATTTTGAGCTAAAAATGGCTGTAAAATATGATTAAATGTAACCATCTTATATAAAACCTGCAATTTTTTCTTCTCTAAAGAGCTTATTGCATTAGTGTTACAGATTCCATTGAATTTTATTGCATAGTTTTGGAGATACCTCATTTTTCACGTTCAAATTATCGTGAAAAAATTTAATTCTTTAAATACAGATTTAAAAAATATTTTATAGGTGAGATAAAGTAAATGTCAGAAAAACAACTGAAGATTCTTCAGTTTTATATGTTATTCCTTCTTCTTTCTCAATACTTACATTTCCTTTTTTTTCTAATGGTTCTAACAACTTACCTCTAGAACACACTGTTTCAGCTTAGTCTGATACCTTATAATGAAATTATCGTCTATATATAAGTGAATGAAACATTTTTAAAATGTTAAATAAAGTTTCAAATATTTAATTTAAGAATGAAAACATCCACCAAAAATAAGAATAATAATATACCAAAATAAATAAAAGATTTCCCCCTCATTTACTGTATAAATGTGTTTACAAATTGTATGCAATAGTGTGTACCGCAAGACAATAATATAAGATTGTAATACAAGATCTCTTATACATCTAAAGATATATTATTATTACTTCTTCTGTTCTAGTCCAATTCATTGACTGTAGCATCATTTCATTTGATGTCTTAAGATAATCCTTTTTAAATTTGTTCCATTCACTCTTTTACTACAGAGCAAAAACATAAGAATACGCCAGAAAAGGCTTTCTTTCGGAACACCTAATTTGTTGAATGGAAAATTACGGTTCACTTTTATTTTATTACTTGAAGAGGAATAGTACTAAACATTGAGCTGAGAAGTAGATCAACTTTAATGAATGAATATTTTATCTCGTATTTACTGTTGCGTACGTAATCTTCAAGAATGATGAAAAGTGGAGAATGGAGATGGTGCGTTTACTTTAATATCGAATTTTGTTCTTAAGAAAAATAAAATTTCAAATGGTGGGGTGAATAGGTTTCTCTTATTATTACAACTTGTTTAAAGATTTCCTATTTTGATTGCTTTATGTTCTTATTTACTTGGAACACAAAATCTACTTATAAATCGGTACATAATAATGATTTAAATCTCGTAGAAGATGAAATAGTATATGAAAAAAAGCATCCCATTGCAGAGAACGATAAAATATGGATCCAGACAAAAAATATAAGATTAAAGCAGCGCTTTTTAAACTTTCAATAATTGAGGCCCAATTTTGAATCATAATTTTCCTCCCAACACCATCCGTACAATAACAATGTATTAAATTCAATAATAATATGCTTTGACGCTAAAGCTGCATCACGACTTTAATTATAAACCGTGCAAATTATCAAGATAGGTATTAAATTGTGTATATAATTTTATGTATGAAAACCCCAAGGGTCACTGGGTACTATTTAATTATCAAGGACATCGTGCAGTACTAATATATTTATATAATTTAATAAGTATTTTATTTCTTATGTCAGAATTTATTTTTTTCTTTCAGTAAATTAATAATATATTTAAATAATCTTTTATTTTCGACTTTTTGATATGCTCGCGCACCCCTAGGGGGACACGATCCGCAGTTTGAGAAACAATGGCTTAAAGTTATTCGGGTAAAATAAGATTTTTGTAGTTGATGATATTTTGAAATTTTAATACAAGGAAGGTTTTGAAATAAGTTATTGTTTTCCCATTGAAACTTTTTCACCAAAAACAATTACTTTAAATAATTATAAACTATACACCCTGCACTATTTTTCCCACAATCCTTCCGACATTAAGACATTTGTCGATGCAAACAAAAGGTTTGAAGAAACCACTTTGGAAACGCTCGTTGCGTTGCGAAACAAGGAATTATCTCACAGCCAGCTCTATCTCAGCACTGACTTTTGAGGATTTTTTATCGCACTGGGGAATTTGGATGCTTCTATATCATTAAGGTAGTCTTGGTTTTTGGGGTAATGTAGTGCATCTATGTCTCATATCCTGTGGCGGCCGTAGTATCCTAGTGGTCAAGGTAACTTGGCATGCGAGTAATGAGTTCAAGCCTGGTACTACTGAAAACCCGAAGTGCAGAGGAGTCCGATGTACGTTAAATGTCTCGAGGCTAAAACGTCCTCCCGTTTTTGTTGTGTGGAAGTAAGGAGAGAGGATGCCAGCTCAAGTGTCGTCACTAGACCATGGTACAAAATTAGGAGGTCCATCACCCAACGCTTTCATGTAGCTGAATAGTACAACGATACTGTTCACTTATTTATTCACTCAAACCATGTGAAAATTCTGAACAGGAATGCATTTCTTTTGACACTCTTCCTTTCTTTTTCTCACTTTTTAGTAATTCAGAACATCATGGATTATGTGATGGACATGAGCACTTTCAATGCACAGTGTAGACGCCTCTCTACAGTTATGTTCCTGTCCACTGACACCATGTCCTGTAAATCGAACAATTATTTTCATTTGTGAAGGAGGAGCGACGACTACTTCGACCTTCATCCTCAACAGTCTACCTTCCTTCATCGAACATGCAACACCAGCGACCAACCATTTGACGAAACAGGACTTTTCACAGTCTAAGGTATGTATGCCTTCATGGATAATGACACATTACTCTCACGTGTCCATTCCCATCGAATAAAAGCACCTACATCCATTGATAGCCATACTGTCTAGCAGTCATTGGATTTACACTGAAATAACTAATGCTCGCCAGTCCACTGTTACTCTGTTTTCTTAGAAGTTCTGCTCATGCGTCATTCCATCTATGGTGACGCTACTCCTATCATTTGACAAGAAAATGATGGTGTTTCTTATTTTGATTATTTCACATAGGATAATGACTTATCTTTAAAAAATTATCAAAACTTATTTCTTATCAGTATAAATCTTTACATTTAAAAATCATTTTTGCACATTTTAGGGATCTTTCTGTATATACTTTGAATATATTATGCAAACTGTAAGTAGAACAACTTATGACTGAAAAGAAATTCATATCCAGAATATTTCTTTTGCTTTTCATATTTGATGTAAATGAGAAACATGATAATATAAAAAAACCGAATACATAACTTAGAAAACTATAATATTAGATCATTATAAATATCAGATGGAAATACATGCTCAAAAACACTATATAATCGATTGAATCAAACTGTGCTCTAATTTCTTTTTTGATTTTTAAGAATGAGGTATTTTAAATTTAAATTTAGCTGCATAGTTATAAACTTAACATTCTAATAATTTCAACAATTTTCCAACCGCCTCAAGCGGTTAATATTTTCGTACAAAATGTTGTTTTTTTTAAAAAAAGGCACATTCTTTATTGCATATAACTAAGCATAATACTCAACAGAATGAGAAAATGGAAGAATTTTATTTTCATTTTTATTTTTTAAATCTTCAAGCTATATTTCTTATTTTTCAATTATATGGAACACAAAAACAATTAAATGTTTGCTTTTTATAAGTTCACTCCCGCATACTGTGAAGAATGCTTCATATATTTTAAAAGAATTTCTCCCAAACTTACAAAAAATTTTATTTTCGTAACTATTTTTCAAACTTGAGGATTTTACTTGTTTGCGCATATATATATTCTTCTTCTTCAATGGCTCGACAGCCCTTGGTGGGCCCTGGCCTTCCAGAAATTTTCTCCAGGCATCTCTACTTTTGACATTTAAAATATTTAGGACTTTTTCGACACAGTCAATCCATCTTAACGGGGACTATCCCCGAGGACTATTTCCCATGGGCTTTGCCATAAAGATTTTCTTGCGGCAAGGATCGCATATATATATATATATATATATATATATATATATATATATATGCATGCACAATTTGAAGCATGGTGTAATATTAAGTCTTACATTGTAATGGGGACATATATAAAATCGTTTATTTTAATTATCTCTCCATTTTCAGTTTTACTCGAGCATCAAATTGTGCAATGTCTTGCCAATCCCTGTTCTTGATCGAATATTTTCATGAATCTAAATTGCTACCTTGAATGAAAAATTCCCGCCTTCTCCACAAATAAAAACGCGTTTCAGAAGTATTTCAGTGCCATGGACAAACTGTATATCTTAAAATCCCTAGCATTGAAAATATCCATTAAAGAATGAAAAACATTTACCAGAGTCAGAGAAAGAAAGAAGAAATTATCAGTACCCGTAAAGCGTAAGTACAAACCGGTTGTGGCGAAACTTCGGTAACCCGTTCGATGTACGGGCAAACCAGGTAAACCAACTACTTCACATAAGAGGCTTGATCACAGTTCAAAATGTGAAGATTCTGTTCCATGTATCTAATTTATTCCTAGCGATTAAAACTAAAAATGAAATCTATCATTTGTATCGGGAAAACATCAACAACCAAAAATACCCTTAACAATACTTAACAAGCTGCATTCAGTTTCGTCTTTAAGGAATTTTCACACATAGAAAAAGAAACTTAGATATTTCTTTTATTCTTCAACTGATCTAATACTTGTATCATTTTACGGCCTCATCTATAACTGCCAAGAATGTGAAGTTTATGAGTGTAAAGAAGCTAGAAATATTTCGCACAGCTCAAAATGCCCTTTTCTCTTAACTCCCAGCAATACTTTCAAGAAATAATCCTGAAAGAAAAAAAACTGCAGTAGCTTTTTTTTACACCCCATCCACTTTTCTCACCCTGATATATGATTCAGCTGTGTCAAATATTTTGGAGTGATATGTGGAAATTTACTAACATGATTATATTTATGGCACAAAAGACAATTTTCCTAACTCAGCTAAATGCACTTGACCAAGCACAGTGCTTTTCCAATAAGAGAAAAATAGTAGCCTATTATATAAAGAGGTCTTAGAAAGAAATTATACTTTTTTCTGTTGCCTTGTTGTGTTACTTATTGGACTAATTGCTTACTTTATAACAAACTATTATTTAACTATTCATTACTTTTGTGGGAATAACTTCCAAATTCGAAGTAACGGGAGAGCTACTGGCAATGCAAATCATAATTTTGAACCTCAATAAAATGATGATCTTTGATTTGTGTCACAATGTGAAACAACACGAGGGCTATTGGCAATGAACTTCGTGATTTCGAGTCACAGTCAGGTGACGAGAATGACATGGTTTTATTACATACACGCGTTTGGAACAACTCGAGTCTCTTTAGAACAACGGTTTCGGGAAATTTTCCAATCTGCTGTGAGGGTAAATAATTGACATACAGAAAACGATACGTTATTTTATTCCACATTCAAGCTTTTATTGAAGATTTTAAACAGAAATGGGGTGTCATTTTTACATTATATATTATACACCATTCGTGATGCGTTTACCGAAGCCGAGGAGATTACCTTTACCGCCATCTTGTTTATGAGGATGGGGGACAAAAACCCCATTGGCTGGAACTCAAGGCATTCCTTCGGATAATTTGGAAAAAAATTGTTCAAAGCCATTGGTATGAAAATTGAGAAAAAATTGCTCAAAAGAACTGTATGAAAGAAAAATTGCTCCAAATACGTATGCGTGTGATAAGGCTTTCCCCTCGAATCCCATATTCGAGCTTCCACACCAAGACTTATGAACGCAGGCCAAAAGCTCACGACCATGAACCCATGAACACTTAGCTCCTGCCGTCATCCAATGATGAGAACGACATGGACTTTAATCCCTCTCTATATCTCTACACCACTCCAACGTGAGAAATGTGAGTCTAGGGAGATTTATAACCACTAATCAATTCCATCTGCGGTTTAAGAATTTGAACCACGAGTTTGAGTCAATTATCACCCAACGATCGATGCCAATTATTTTTGTAAGAAAAATTAAGATGTGAAAAAAAGATTTGCTGCAGTCTTACAGAGATTATTTTTTGCATAGTAAAATTATTCATCATTTTACCATACATATGATTTTTATTTTACTTTTATCGAACATATTATGTTACTAATAATTTTTTTCACTTAAATTATTAGCTTAAGGAAATTTGAAAAAATGTATAAGTAAAACAAATTTGCATTTCTTTTGTAACATGTGATTTACAATTGATTGTTTAAAACTTTGAACTTTTGATTGTTATAAAAAATGAATTTGTGCTATTTGAGACAAGAATATACAAGAATAAATTATTGTGGCTTTTTTTTCTAAAGTTATTAGTTACTAGCTGATATATCGGTTCTTTGCATGGGTGAATTGAAAAATTAAACAATACAGAATGAAGGATAAATAAGTTTTTAATGAGTTAATTTTACGTGAATTGCAAATGTAACAAAAAAATAGCTTTTTGCATACATTTGCTGAACAAAAAAAACACATTTGTTAAATTGTAAGTCTGTAGAGTTAATAGCTGATAAAAATATTTTTTTTTATTTATAACCCTCCGTAACTCTCTTGTGGATCGATTTTTGAAAACACCTTTCTAAGCTGATCTCTGCTCAGCAAAAGTAACACATTGTTACAAATTTTATTATAAACTCTTAAAATAGTGTAAATGATTTATATCTGGATGTGTTATACGTTAATATTACTTTCTGTTGTATTTATTTTATGTTAAAATTGTAATATTCGCAAGCAACGCCGTTCCTTACATTATAATGGCGATTCAATGGAAACATAACGAAATGTTGGCGATGGTTTGAACGTTACAGAAGTTGCAGATATGCTATTGCGCCACCTGGTGGCGAACTACAACAAAAAAGATTCGACAAAAACTTTTTCCAAAAAAAAATACATATGGTTATCAATTTTCATAGTGATTGGTTGATAATAAAATTTTAAAAAACGTGCATTGAAATAAATTATCAATTTTTATTTTATTTATGGTTCACTATTTTGGTGAAAATCGCTTACACATAAAAAATAGATATATGCTGTCGCGAGGTTTATTGTATACTTGATAATATACGCATAACTCTAACGGTTTTTGCAGCGCACGATAGAATAGCTAGCAGATGGCAGAATTTTTTCCTACTCTTACTTGACATTTATCGTTATATTTTGGACACTTCACACAATATCTAAATAAATTATTGTCTATGTGTTATTCTGATGTATAAGCTATATTATTGTAAATTTACATTAAAATCCATTCGCTTGTTTTTGTGTGAAAGAGTAACAAACATCCATACATTCAAACTTTCGCGTTTGTAATATTAGTAAGGATGTTTAAGTCAGCAAGGAACGCTAGCGACATTTTCTTTGTAGTAAATGCAGTAAAATCAGCACACTTTGTTTATGTCCTTTCAAAAACCCAAATTGATCTTTCAACATTTTAATAAATTAATTAATTCAAGAAAAAAAAGTTAAGATGAATTGTATAAACTTCAGAAATTTTACAATACACATAATTACAAAAATTTTAAAAAATAATCTTTATTCAACATTTTTCATACTTCTACTAAATTGTTTCATTTGAGATTCTCCTTTTTTTTAAGTAGCCATGATTTATGCAAAATATAAATATTACTTAAAGTTAGCTGCATTGAGTTAGGGGAGAAACATAGCAATCGGACAGGTTGACGTTAGTTTATATTTGAATTGTTAATGTATTCAGGAAAAGGATAAGGAATCTTGTGGTTAGTGAGTGAGTTATTGGACATTGTTGTTGAGATCAGTGCTTTTGGCGACGCACCTCTTAATTCTGAACCATGGTCAAGTGATAAGGACGACACTTGAGAAAGCATCCCCCACCTTCTTTTCTCACTTCCATACCACGCCAACGGGAGGACGTTTGAGCTTCCACAGAGGGAACGTGCACTGTCCCCCTACACGGCAGATGTTCAGTGGTCCTCGACTCTAACTCATGACTCGCTAAACACGAGTCCGTTACCTTCACTACAAGGCTATCACAACCACATCTTAGTGGTTAGAACTCAGAAAATCAATCTGAGTATCTGTATTAAATGATAATTAATTTTCCCATAAACATTTAGAGTAGGCTAAAACTTACTCTCTCCCCATTAGCTACAACAAAAGTTAATAGTACTTGAAAGTATAAAAAGAAAAATGTGCTGATTTTTAACTCCAACAAAAGTGGAGGTTTGCTGCAATTCCGAATAATCTTTCTTTTTTTACAAGCAAATAATCCCTAACAAAAAAAAGTTTTGAAGTAATTCTAAATTACAAGTATATAAAACTTGTATAAAATTTAAATTAAATTTTTTTTCAAAAACAAAAAAGTTAAAATCTACACTGCTGGCCAACGTAAATGCAACACCTTGAAGGAAGCACGCAAATAACATGAAATTTACAATATGCATTAGCGGAGGTGAGATATACAAATGATTAGAATTTCAGCGCAGACACATGTCAGGTACGCCTGTTTCACCACCTCAAAGCACTGTTTAAGGCTTGGAGATTTAGACGATTTCAAGTTCCGCAATTGTGTTTTTCTTGTGGTATTTTCAAAAAACGATCGGTTATGTCTCGTAGAAAACAGCGATCAGCTTTTGATCAAGTATCCGAGTTCGACAGAGGAAGGATAGTGGCCTACCGAGATGGTGGATTATCTTTCAGGGAAATCGGTAGTCGTGTTGGACGAAACCAAACAACTGTAATGTGGATATGTGACCATTGGATAGAGGATGGTACGACGGACCGACGGGGTCAATCGCATCCACCTCACTGAACCTCTTCACGTGAGAACAGGCAAATTACGCGCAAGGCAGTGACGGATCGCTCAATCACATCACGAACCACGGCACAGCACATTGAGTCTGTAACGCATCATTCAGTGTCTGCGCGTACCATTCGACGCCATTTACAGCAGAGTGGTCTATCCGCAAGACGTCCATTGCTTGGTCTACCCTTGACGCAGAACCACAGACGCCTCCCCTGCCAATGGTGCGATGAAAGGAGGATGTGGGTGGCAGAATGGAAAGAAATTGTCTTTACTGAAGAATCACGCATCTGTCTGCAACACCACGATGGTCAGATTCGAGTCTGGAGACACCATGGAGAGAGGATGTTGGAGAGAGGTTATGCACCGCCACACAGGTCCTGCACCGGGTATTATGGTATGGGGAGGATTTGGATATCATTCTCTCACTCCTCTAGTATGCATTGCCAGTACTTTAAGTAGCCAGCGCTACCTCTCCGAGGTGTTGGAGCCAGTTATCCTTCCTTACCTTCAGGGCTTAGCCACAGCCATGTTTCAACAAGATAATGCGCGGCCACACGTGGTACGCATTGTCCAAAGGTTCTTTGTCAATCACCAGAATGAATTGCTTCCCTGGCCGGCTCGTTCTCCGGATCTTTCGCCGATAGAAAACATGTGATCCATGGTTGCTCAACGATTGACCCAGATTATACCCCAGCTGCCACATCAGATCAACTTTGGCAACGTGTGGAAGCTGCTTGGTCTGCTGTACCCCAAGAACACATCCAAAGTCTCTTTGAATCGATGCCGAGGCATGGGGCAGCGGTGATCTCCAACAATGGCGGCTACTCTGACTACTGATTCTGGCAGGAGCCACACTTCACAGAAGTCTATAAATGTAATCATTTGATACTTGGTCAACATGTTATGTACAAAATAAATTTTGTTGTGCTATCTCTTGTCTTTCTTGGTGTTGCATTTTCGGTGGCCAGCAGTGTAGTTGTAAAATTTAATTTGAATGAACCATTTTAAAGACGAAACAATAAAAATAATTTTTAAATAACACCAACATTATCCATTTGGATAAAAGCAGTATTCAAAATGTTCCTTTGAATCGTTCTTTGCGAGTAATGTCATTTATGGGTTTTTTATACGCCAATAAGGTTGTAACTTTACACATACAAGGAGGAGAGAATACCCTTTTATAAATTATTTGTCCATACAATTGTTCTATTTGAAGGTATAAAACAACATTTTCCTTCTCATTCTGTACAATGTTGCCCCTACAGGAACAAGGGAGGGAAAAAAAGCATAGTAGGAAATGTTCTGTTTAGGAACGCCTCCATGCGATGGAACAAAAAATTACACTTTCCTCTTTTATTCCTTGAGAAAGAATAATGCTCAACTCTGATCAGAACAGGTAGAGCAACTTTAATGTATGAATCTCTCTCTTGTTTTTACTTTTGCGAGCGTAATCTTCAAAGCAGGAAAATGTTTCAAAAGTAAAGAATAGGGATAATGCGTTTGCCTTAATATATCGAATTTAGTTTTCTAGTAAAATAGATTTTGCGTAAGGGGAGGAGTTAAATTAGATTTTTAATTTTTTTTCTTATTATTCTTCCTTATTTAGGTTTACGTTTTTGATTGTTTTATGTCCTTGGTTTGTAAGAAAAACCGTTCGAATCGATATATTTATGAATTTTTCATTATTTAAATTTCTTCGAATGTGCAATCCTGGGAGATGGAAAACAATCAATTTCGGAATGGTAAAATACACACGGATGCATCAGGATAATCTTAAAGTTTTTCAGGTTCTGGGGTAACTACTTGAAAATCGTTCAGAAAAAGAAGTTTTCATTTTATTTTGGAAATGATATTACAGGAAATTCTTTCTATTTCTAATACAGGTTTAACTTTTCACTTGCTAAATCATAAATATTTTATAATACCAATCCAAATTAGGGTACTGATATACATTAGTTATTGATAAGTTTTAATTCCATCCACATTCGTTCCCTTAATCTTAAATTTGTTCCATATAGAGAGTTAGCCGTTACCCGAACGCTTCGTTGGGTATTTCATTATATTGTATGTTTATATATACTGATTTGAAATTATCGATACATAGGTCTTAACATTAAGATTTCATAAGTATTGAAACACATTCTTAGAGCCCTCACCTATTAATTTAAAAAAAGACTGGAATTTCTAATACTTAAATCTATTACTTTTTTATGCTACCGCAACCCTATTGGGAATCGACTTCCGTAATACCCGTTATTAGCGGATCTCAAAACAAAAAAAACATGCTTACTATATTTCAATTATTTAGGTCTAAAAGCTGAAAAACGCAATTTTTAACCTAAAATGGCCCCATAAATATCACAACCCCTTTGGAAGTCATTTCCGTAAAACCCATTCTCAGTAAATATCAACTTTATTTTATTGGTAAGCTATATAGATGTGAGAAAGTATATTTTTGTTATACATGAGGAGTTGTTAAGTCAAGAAACATCTTGAAGAAATCTTCTGTTGCTCTGATAAAGATAGACAGATACAAAAAGAAGTAAACTCTTGGTGACTTTTCTTTACACATTAAAAAAAGGCTTATTTCGAATAACATTTTTACAATTTGAGAATTATTAAACTTAATACACAGGGAGATTATAATTAAATTTCTACTTTCAAAACGCTGTAAAAGAAGAGCCACTGGTCAGAAGGGCTTTAAATTTGAACTTAATAACTTGAAGAAGGGAAAAACGGTACGGAAAAAGGAAAAACATTCCAAAGTGTATTAATAGATAGCGTTGTAAGCTGCATAATGAAAGGGTATTGGGCTATAAGTGACATTTTGAATGGGATTACGATGGCATTGGTATAAGTTGCACATTAAACCACCTGTATTGTTTAATGATTGTTTTGGTCTTTTTGAAGAAAAATTAATTCCAATTTATTTAACTGTTGTAGCACTGATAGTACAAAACCATTCACCATGGCGTGGTCGTACCACACTGGATGGGAAAAATTAGCTTATAATTGTCCTTGGACTATAACTTACATAAAAAGTGACAAAGAAAGTAGTAATTCATTATTTTTTTTATGCCATATCGTTTCCCCCTTGTTCAAGTATATTCGGTTCAGTCATTCTGAGTAATGGTTATTTTTTCACAGTATTTTAAAAGTAGAACTTTAATTATAATCACCCTGCACATGTGTTTTAAGATATGTACACGTTACACATTTGTAATTTTCTAAAGACATAGGTGCACATGTTCATTCACTTTATATTTTTAACTAAAATATATTTGCAAATATAATTGGCGCCCATTCCTAGCATTAAAAAAATTTTAAGACCCATCAGTACCAAAATAAGAAAAATAACTTTTATTACAATGAATTCACAAAAATAATTCTTTCAAGTACTTTATGTTCTACACAGCATCAAAATGAAAAATGTTCGCTTCTATCCTCTCTTGACTTATGACCTCTGTCAAAAGTCAACTGGAAGAGGAAAATTTTTAAGCGACTTTAGAAAGGTGGAGTAGATAGAAGCATTACAAAAAATGTCCAAATTCCACTCCTTATGCCTTCCAGCTTTACCGCGTGGAAAATAACGAATTGTATTTCCCATTTCCTCAGCATCTTTTTTCATTCACAATATATCATGCAACTATCAAATGCCCTTGAGGTACAGGACAAAAGTTCGTTGTCTACTAAAGTTATTTTTTTCTTTCACCTTTGAATAAAAAAGACAGCTTTGTGATTTAGAAGTAGAATTTAACCATGCACGTAGAGACTTATAATAATAAGTTGTTTTAGAGAATATTGTTCTTCACTCCCTAAATACCTTTAGGGGAAAGAGCTTTTTTCCCCTTGTTTGACATTTTATTGAGTTATGTTTTTAATTTCAAAAAAGGTATATTTTTTAATATTCTTTTCTCTGAGTGAACAATATCGATTGAGAGATAATTAAAGTAAAACAATTTTTTTTTCTTAAAGTCGAGCTCTTGCTTTCTTTATCAAATATGGATTCAAAGATTATATTTTCAAAAAACGTACGATTAGTACCACAGTACTTTGGGCATCGGACCCAGGTCTTCCGGTCTGGCGTCCGATGCTCTAACCACTAGGCTACACACGGCACTAATATAATACTGCTTGTCATAATGCTGCTTACATAATACTGCTTGTCATTTTACCACTAAACGCAAATAGATTAAGGAAGATATTGACGTGATTATGATATATCTTCGAGTTAAACAGTATGAAAATGGAAGAGCTTGCCAAAATAATTTTCTTCAATAATACCAGTATTATAAGAAAAATAATGATGTTGGCTGTATAAGAACTCATAACCCGAGTGTTTATAGATTTTATTCACTAATCCAATTCAATTCCCGATGTTTCTCTGACTGTATAGTATTTTCCCCCTAATTCTTCATGTTGAGGCCCACGTGAAATAGCTATCATATTTATGTGGCAAGGCGGGGAAAAAGGTTGAGCAACTCTGGTGTAGAGCTTCATATAGCACTCTACTAACCTTATGATTACGATCTCATTATTATTACAGTACCCATTAAACATCTATGTGATAATTAGGCTGGTGTGTTTTATAATACACTTAATATCTCTATTTTGACTACATATGATAAATAGATTCTCTCTTTTATTTTCAATGCATTTTAAGGGTTGTTTAAGAGACTTAGAGCTTCTTTTGTTCATTACTTTTTTGTTCCACTATTCATATTATTAATGTGTAGAGAGTAGTAATGTGATATATATCTTAGAGAGAGATTGATTTTCTACGCTTAAAAAATCAAAGATTTACTTAAGTTTTATAAATGCATCCCATATTATTAATGTTGGATGTTGTTGATAATGTATGGAAAAAAGGAAACTTCAAATTTCACAAAAAAGTATAATAACTAAAATAAATAAAGTAACTTACACAAGGTTTCTCTTTTCCAATTGCTCCAGTTCGGCTTTTAAGGAAGCGAAGGGGAGGGGGGGGGTTTCAGCCGTTTTGCTATTCTAAAAATTTATCCAAATTATTATGGATTATCAGTGTCTCTCTGATTATCTAGTTTCCAGTTCAGAGTAATAAAAGAAAAAAAACATCTCCTCCGTGCAAACAAATATCTAAATAATTTCCTTTGCGACAAAAATTCTACTTTAACACAAAAAATAACAAAAATGTTATACATTTTATTCTGTCATGTGTAAATAACAAAACTACTAACTACGTGAATGCTATTGTGACAAACTTATCGTCTTTTTGGTGTCACATAACTTTTTTCGCCACGAGGTATGAAAAAAGCAACCAAACAGTAATAAAAAACATTAGAATCAACCCCAAATAGTGTTAAAAAGAAAATTTCAAGAAAGACCCTTTCAGCTTTCATTTTGAATTTTACTTCATGTTTGAATTCATGTTTTGAATTCTTTGTGCAGTAGCCTAAGGTTTATGGTCACGAACTCGTAGCCGGAGGGTCGGTGCTACTGAAGATCCGCCGTGTAAAAGTGGTCAATCCTCGTCAGTTGACTGAGGTTCAGAATTACGAGGTCCGTTCCCAATAGTCCTCGTGTTTCTTTATACAAGGTGAGCACAAAAGATAGACTCAGTTTAAAAAAAACATATTATTGAAACTACTGCACACATTACAATAAGTGATACATGAATGTAAAGAAAAATATGTCAAGATTTTTTCAGTTGCAAATGTTTGATGCGTGACTTTTTTGTTACACGGCGTACATCCAATCTGTAATCCAGTTAGTTCCATACTTTTTGAAGCACAAATGCTTACTTTCCATTCTCTGTTACTTGTTGTGTCGATTGCAAATGATGCGGCTTGAAGTTAATTTTTTTCGTAACATTTTCTGGAACATTCCAAGTTTACAAGCGTTAACTCTCGTAGACTTCTGAGACCCTCGGACGGCCGCTGCTTTTCTTTTTACACAGGCAACCTGCTTTCTTAAATTGATATTACCATCACATATAATGCCCTTGTTGGTTGGTGCCTCGTCTCCGTAAGGGTTTTTAAATGCAAGCGTAGCACGGAAAAAACTCATGCGTACGTAAACTCTTTTTTTCTGTTAATGTCACCATGCTTGAATTGAATCGTAATTTTGAACCATGGTCAAGTGACGCGAACGACACCTAAGCTGGCGCACCCTCTCCTAACTACCACACCACACCAACGGGAGGACGTTTTAGCTTTCGACAGATTTAACGTGCATCGCACCCCTACACGGTGGGTCTTCAGTGGTACTGGGATCGAACTCATGACACGCTAGCCACGATCTGATGCCTAGACCACTTGGCTACCGCAGCCACCCAATTTTGTTTGGTTCAGTTTTTTAAACAATAAACGTGTATTGCAGTAAGGATTTTACAAAACAATGTATTATAGAGAAAGTAATCTTCCAACGAGGTTTCAGAAAAGTACTTTTCAAACTGCTTTTCCCCGATCTGTTTTCTCATGATTCACTGCCATGTTTATCGAATATGTTGTCTATATAAAAGGTTGATAAAACGTAATAAACATTTACCTAAAGAAAAAAAGGGATTACTTAAAACCTTTAACTACATTCGGTACCGTAATTTTGAAAAAATAATGAATAATAATTTTATATTTAGTGTCAACAGAATCAGAATGCATCTATAAAATAGTCTTAAGAATATTTTTACAAGAAAATATTATTTAAATGCTTTTTTTTGGCAAAAAATGAAGAATGAATGACAGACTTTCAAAACATTTATGAAAAATGCTTCTAGAATAATATTTTACCTTTTTTGCTAAAACTTAAATACAGAGCCCAGACTATACGTTTTAAAATATATATTTTATAGGAGTGGATTTTTTTTTATTCGTATATATTCATATTTTAAGAGATAAAATTTAGTACTGAAATTTTGACAGAAAACACTGGTTATGATTTCAATTGTTTGTGACTCTGAAACTTAAGTGAGTTTTTTGAAAATCCTACTTCAGATTTGATAGAGATGCTTTAGTTACTAAATAGACAAACTATTATTGTGGAAGTATTTCTATAAAAAGACAGTCTTTTAAAAATATATAATTGCTTTATTTTCATTTTTGTCAAAAAACTGCATACAAATTATTTTCTATAGTAATAATATTTTTCAAACAAATTTATGTGTATGCTTTTATTCAGGTGACACTAAATATCAAAATCATTACTTACTACACGCTTTTTCAAATTCATGGTTCCGACAGAATTCGTATATCTTAACGTGACAAATTGGTTTTTCATCAATTTTGAAAATATATGTTAATGAAACATTTTTTTCCTTTCTTATTTGAATCAAAAGTTCGACACACTGCAAACACGTTTTGAAATAAAAACATCCGTTATTAATCATCATTTCCAAACAAAATAATTCCACTCTGTTACATCTAAAGAGGCTCTTAACCAAGACAATGTATGCAGATTAATTGCCCCCACTAACAGGAAACCCACCTGATGGATGAGATACTGTACCCTCGAAGGCAATCAGTTAAGTGGACGCGGGCGATTATTGACTAGATTGCTTGCGTTCGCTCTCGAGGCTCTGAAATTTGCACTCACCAAATTAGCCTAAGTGTTTTAAGATATACTGTCCTAATTCAAGTGCTGCCAACTGGCTTTTATATTGGAAAGGGAAAGACGAAAGCCAGTACGCAACTGAGCTTTATTTGATTGGTATTATTCTATAGATTGTTAAGAGGAAAGTTTTCTATTTGATAAATGTTGATGTTGTTAAACTGTTCATTAAATTGCATTTAAATTGTATGCTATGAATTTTATGTTGGAAATATAGAGAAGAAAATAAAGGGGGAAATAAAAAGAATTGATCTAAGTTTGTGCGTTCAATTACTCTCAAATGAACTGTAATTTTTTTAATTTGTGCATTTTTAGTTAGGTTGACTGTTTATTTCTTCTAATTCAGTTTTTTAGTATTGTGTTTGAAAGAATTATATTTAAAACATTGATACATTTTTCTGAGGACATGGCAATATTTATAAGAAAGTCTTTGATTTAATTATTTTAAGAAATTTCTCAGTTTCTCCTTATGCATATGTTTTATGTAAAACAGTTTTTTTTAACCAAAATACCACAAAAACTTGTGACAGGCTCTACTCGTGGTTCTTCAACTAATCCTCTTCGGGAAATTGTTCTTTAACTGTGGTTTGAGTTTAAAACTGCTTTACGTTGTAATAATTTGATTTTATGCTAATGTAAATGCTATTTAAAGCCTGGCAGAGAGAGTGTGAAAGCTAATCGTGGACCGTTACTATATTGAGTTGTTTGCCTTGAAGTTAGCATTCAAGCTATAACGTTCATTCAGAGAAATGGAAAAGCTAAAGAATTTGATTTGAAGATGAATATAGTATTTTAAAACCCCATAACGATCGGATAAATTTGAAAAAAAAAACTGTCCTAAAAGTGCCTATTTTTTTATTCAAGAAAATTATGTAAAATTAAGTACATGTTCAATATATGTATTCATTTTTAATTTTTGGATTAATTTTTAGCTTGAGATACGAAATTTAATTTTTTAAGTAAAGCAAACATTTAGGGTTATAATCACTGAATGTTGGCTTTCCAACAAAGAGAAATTTTTTTTTAAAAACATGTGTTTTAAACATTAAATGAATTTTATTACACTTTTGAATAATATAAATAAACATTAGTAATTTTTTAGTGTGATAAATTTCAAAACATGAGATGCAAAGGCCAAAATCACTAACTGGACAGTAGTACTGAGATTCCTTTCTACATATCTTATTGTTTTCATCTCTTTTGGAACAACAAACTTTGCATTCTCTTGATGGTTGCCACTTTTTATCAGTTGGAGGTATCTGTCTAATAAAATATCTTTTAATCAAACGGTTGGCGCGTTATTCTCCAAATTTGGCCGGCCTCTTTTTGCAGTGGTTTCTGATATAAAATACATTTCAATAAGTTCATCTACTAAAGATAAACGAACATAAAATATGATTTTTTGCCTCCTTGTTTTTATAAATAAGGTACTAGTTCAAAATAGTTTTATCTAACAGATAAAAAAATATTTCTTATAGTACTTCTTATCTCGTTTTTGAGGAACAGTATAACCTCCTATAAATTGGTCTACATGTGCATTAGATTCTGAGAAAAAGATTCACCCAGTTTTAAAAACATCACTTTGGAAAAATTGCATTTTTAATATAAAATGTCACTTCATCACAAAAATTATAAATTACAACATGTATTTGTTCCATTTTTTTAAAAAGTAGCTTCTTTTGTATTTATTTTAAGAACTTTTGGTTTTCTATTTTGCTCAAATTTCCGAAAAAATACATAAATAGCCTTTTTCAGTTTTTGTCTAACGAGATATTTTGTAGCAATTACATCAATTTTCTGAAATTCTGTATCAATTTGTGAAGAATTTTTAGCTTTGAAGCATTACAAGTATCAAAGCTGGTCATAAATCATCATAAATATAACGTGAAAATTTATAGATATGGTTTTGGAATATATAATTATTGGGAATATATAATTATACGACATTTTGAAAGTTTTCATTAGTACTTTGTAAATACACATGCAAACTGAATTTCTAAAAGTATCAGATCTCAAAATTTACTCTAAACCGGTCAAATGATTTTTAAAGCAGCCAAAGTAAAATTTTGTCTACGATTTTAAAAATGGAATTTATGTATTTTGATGTATATAACAAGCATTACAAGCAATGACAAAAATCATCGCACATCAGCATATATGTATGTACCTTTCTCTGAGAAACTGAAAAAAGTAAAGTCTTCAAATTTTATCAGAATATTAATTAGACTTTTATATTTATACTGAAGTGAGATATTTCAAATATATTGTTTAGTTTTTTTTTTCAAAAGCATGCAACATAAAATTATCACTATGAATTTTTTGAAGCTTCTAATTTTTTTGTTACGATAACTACTCTCTAGCAAAATATTTTAGGAATTTCTGAAAAGGCTCACTTCAGTATGCATATTGACATTTCAATAACATGAAAAATTACAGGCATATTGATACAGTAGACTCTGAGAAAAAGGTACATGTAGTTTTATGAACATCATTTCGAGAAAATTACATTCCTGCTGTAAAGTGTTACTGCATCACAAAATTAGGAACTACAACATGTATTTGTCTCATTTTATAAAGCATAAGCATAGTTTCAATTTTTTTTATGTAAACTAAGAAACAAAAAGTCTTAAATTGCTCAGAAAATACATACATAACATGTTTCAGTTTTGTCTAACGAGATATTTTGTAGCATTTACATGATTTCTCACAAATTCTCTATCATTCTTGGAAAAATTTGCAGTTTTGATGCATTACTTACATCAAAATTGACTATAAAACATCATAAATGCCTTGTAATAATGTATCAACACATAAGTAAAAGTAATGATTTGGGAATATATGGATTATACGTCGTTTCCAAAGATTTCATTATGGATTTGAATATTAACATACTAACAACTTTCTCAAGTATCAGAATTCAAGTTTTTCTATATGTTAGACCAGTGCTTCTCAAACTTTTACTATTTGCGACCCAATATTCAATCATAATTTTCATCGCGCCCCCCTTCCCATACAGTAACAATGTATTGAATTCAATAACACTGTGCATAGACGCTAAACCAACAACACAACTTTAACCTCTTAAGTGCCACCGAAGTATATAAACGTTTCGCTAAACCAAAGCGATTACTGCCCTGGACGTATATATACGTCTTTCCAAAGTACGATATTTTCTGTGCACTGCTATTCGTAAAATCATTCCGAAGGCTTTGGAATGCAATAAAAGGACCTTGACAATATGTATGTTCAGAGGATTTGCTTTATTTATTCCTTTTCTCCCCCCCCCCTCCCATACATCACCCTACGCGCACCTTTGGAAGGGAATCACACAACTTTGGATTAATTGTATACCGCGAAGATTATCCAGATAAGTATTAATTTTTGTTTATAATTTTATATATATGACAAGCCTGGGTCCCTGGTAATTATTAAAATTGTTCTTAACTTAGGGTTGTTAAACTAATTATAAAACAGATTGTACATTACTGATGCATTTATAAATTTATTATATCAATGTTAATGTGTATTTTAGTTTTTTTATTATGTAAAATGTATTTTTTTTTTGTTTTCCTTCCATAAATTAAAAATTTTCTTAAATAATAATTTGTTTTTGACTTTTCAATGTGCTCGCACTCCCCTTGTAGAGTTATGACGCCCCCTAGGGGGCGTGCCCCACCGTTTGAGAAACGTGTTAGACAACTGATTTCTAAAACAGCCACAAGAAGACTGGTGTATTTTGTTTTTTAAACCTGAAAATTATTTATTTTTTATCTATGTAACAAGAGTGTCTCGCAGCGACAAATGACGATATGTCTTTTGTAACTTTTTATCAGAAACTATTAAACATAAAGACTCACGATTTTATTTGCATATCAAATATACCTTTTTCTTTTTTCTTCAATAAAATTTTAAAAATCAGTTAGTCAGTTTTTTTAAAGAGTATGTTTTGCGTAACACAATTAGGAATTTAATAACAATTTTAATTTTTTGTTACGCATCTGTTTTTTTCTCTAAATGCTTTAGAGATATTTAAAAAATTTCTCTTCAGTACACAGAACTATATATCTATGCATGCAATAAGTTTCAGTAAAATACCACAAACAGTGTTAAACATAAATTTTTTATAGAAAGCTGTAATTTTTATAAAAAAAAATACCACCTTGTCAAAGTAAGTATTCTGTACTACCTAGTAATCCATGTTTCTACCTTATTATGGATAATTAACAAATGTTATTTTTATTATCCATATGAAATTCTTTAATAATTATTTTGAAGCATTTTTGATTATATTATATGCTGGTAGTAAATAGTGGCAAATCCAAAATTAAAGCATTCTTCAGTATATTTCCTTGATTTAGTTTTCGGAACTATGCTCGTCTGTGCACTTGTTAATGCTCTATTATTTCTGAATGCTCGCTTACGAGTTAAAAATTTGTCCATGATTTTGTTTTTAACTAATACCGTCAATTCTTAGTACCGTGAATGACAATTAGGTCGCAAATTATAAAATGTACATTGAAGATAGATTTGGTAGCAAGAAGTATCGATTCGACCATGACTGACTGGTACTGTACGAGGTGCAACATTTTTACATGTTTTGCGCTGAAGTGCGATAGGTTGCCCAGACTCACGTAAATGTTCACGAGAATGCCAGATATGATGGACAGGATACTAATCAACGTAGACCACATTATTTTTCTAATGACATTTGTACTTTTAGACAGTGGCATAACGTACAACCCCGTAACCCCCACTCCTTGGGGGGGGCAGAGTACGGGGCCCAAAGCCTGACTGCCGCCAAGTAAAATCCAACTTAGGCACCAACAACTTGACTTTGGGAGGGGGGGGGCAAATGTTCTTCGTTACGCCCCTATTTTTAGTAATGGATGATGGAGGAAGTAAATCTTTAATTTAATATCGTTTTGCAATCTGATTCAATTTAAAAATTAGAGGAAGGAAAAATAGCATTATAATAAATCTATTATGAAAAAGGAGTTTGCTTAAAATATAAATTACTGAAAAGTAACATATACAAAATTTAATACTTATCTTGTTATTTTGTACGGTTATAATTAATATCGCATTGTTGCTTTAGTGCCAAGGAGCATATAATTGCTTTCAATACATTATTATTATATAAGAGAGGCGTGAGAAAAATTAAGATTGAAAATTGGGTCGCCAACAGTACGTAAGTGAACGGCTAAGAGACAAGTTACCAAAACCTCATTTGAAGCTCGTAAAGCTAAAAAACTTAAGATACTTAAGGAAATTGAACAGTTTAAGTTTTGCAGATTGCAATATTTATGCTTCTGGGGCTTTTTGATGCATACTGGTATGTTTAATTTTGTTTTTGTCATTTTTTATCTTTAACTTCATTTTTCTCAAAACGAAAAATTTTGGCTTCCGCGCAGGATTTTTCAAAACCTATTCATCATATCAATATGAAATTTCTTACACATGTTCAAAATAAGGTTCTTTATAACTTATAAAAAACATTTCAAACAAGTTTTAATAGAAATTTTTTTTATTTGAGATTTAATTGAATTTTTTCATAAACTTTTAAAATTTTCCTCATAATTGTATTTTAAAAATATTTTTTCTCTAAATGTTTTAAAAGTTAGTATAAGTTCAAAAAGTTTTATTTATACCAAATAAAATTAATTTTGTAATTTTTAATCATATTTGTACTTCTGAATCCTGCTCGGTGTCAAATACTAATTTTCAAATTTTTTTAAAATTTCCATTATTTCTTTATAACTTTTTAAGTTTCTATTCAAATTTTCTGAAATCATGAGAAAGAATGTACATGTATATGATACTCATGTGGTAAAAATTTCAAACTATTGTTTTGTTATATTGCTAAGTTACATTGTTTCAAAAAAGGATGTTTTTTCGAGTTCACGAATAACTTTTAAGGATCCTGAGAGACCTCAAGGCAAGCTTGAGTGAGCCATGCAATGGATGTGAGCACACGTCACAGCATTGAAGTACAAACACCATGCAGACAAGAAAATAAGTCCGTTTGTGTAATCACTACGTTTCGACATATACACTAATTCCTGTATATATAAATTATTTTAAAAGTAGCATAATTATATTTTACTACGCAGTATACCTCCTCTCCAGAGTCACTTTTCTCAAATTTAATTTTTTAGAGGATCTCTTCTCAACAAAATAAGAATGCTTGCCAAATTTCAAGCCTAGAGGTCTGTCGCGAAATCTTAACCATGAAAGTGTTAGGCTCAACAAAGGATGAGATATTTTCTTAATATATGCACTTTATTATAACTATCTGATCATTATCTAAATTTGACTTAGGCTATGGTTTAAATACTAATTTAAATATCTTGAATATGAACTTATCGTGAATAGCAGATCTCCGAATAGCAGACTAAGCTTTCTAGAATGGTCCGTTGGATCCTTATAATTGGAATATTTTAAATTTTCCCAACTAATTTCTCAAACTCCGTAGAATTTGAATCACAGCAAACACCATCATCCTCTCACTTGCCTCTTTACTTAATTTTAAATAGCAACTATAATTAACATAAATCATGGTTCCTTCACAGAAAGCGGTTTTATTATCATATAACGTCATAAAATTATTTACTTTAGAATATTAGTAAAAATCGCTAATAGAACCTGTTACAATTCTTTTAGATTAAAAATGGGTACTTTTGCATTTATGTCCCTGCAACCCCGTTTGGACGATTTTTGTAGAACCTGTTCTGAGCACATCTCTACTCAAGAAAAGAAATAAGCTTACGAAGTTTTGTCTGTTTTTCTAATAGTTTCGAAAAACAAACTTTGAGTGGGTCACTTTCCTCCTATATACATTACAATTACTTAAATAAAGTGATTACTCAATTCGTTAGGACCAGAGTTATGAAAAAAATAAAGAAAGAAAAACCCTTGAAGAACATCCCCCCCCCCTCTTTTCATCTAAATGTTTCGTTGATTAATATCATATATTTAAAATGACCTTTATAACCCTGAAATTAATTTAAAGTAATGTGAAAAAACGGTTAAAAATCATTTTTTCCCTTTGAGGTAGACGAAACAATGGACCACTTTTAACTTATTGGGATTTTACCCCAGAACGGTTAAATTTTGCATTCTTAGTCCCAGAAATGTTCTTGTGGTAGATAAAAAAAAACCAACAATCTTACTGTCGGTTTCTGTATCTCCAGGGCTTTTGAGATCATTGCATCTTATATCAGGGATAAGAAATACGGATGGAAATAAATAAAAAAAACAAAAAAGATGGAATAGGAAACATTGTCATCTTCTTCTTACTATGGCTGGGAGGCACAAATGGTGGCTATTTGATGCTCAATAAAATGTTTCTATCTGTGTACTCTGATTTTGAAAAATCCATATATATGACAATTTCCTACTCTTCTAGATTCTGGGTGGTTTTAGATGTTTTTGAGAGGGTTGGGTTTGAGAGTCAATTATGGGGAAATGGATGCAAATAAAAAATGTGATATAATTTTTTTAGAAGATCACGCGACATAAACATGTTGATTGATTCATTTATTATTTTTGTTTATTAATGTATCATTCGAAAGCAAAACAATCTATGCAGGTCATAATGCATAGGAGGAAGTTTTATTTTCATGAACAACTAGAACTACAACACTACAACTTTTTCATTTCTCAATTAATGATATTGAGATTTCGGAATAATATTTACAATTCAGTGTTGTTCTATTTCATGTTCGTTATTTTTGTAGCCCAGAAAAAAGCTACAAATATCATATATCTTCTACATTATACATTTATATATGTAAGGATTAAAATATTAGATCTACTTTATGAAATATTTACGGATTGAGAAAAATATTTTTTAATGTTTTATATACTAGTATTTAGATTAAAATTATACACTATTAAAGTAGTTTTGTCATAGTCATTTACATACAGCTTTATGAAGAACAAACCGAATGCAGATATCATAAATTAATGTGTAACGAAACACAAAACATTTTACTTTCTTTGATGGATATTCAGCTGCTTAGTCCAGGAGGAATGAAATGATCAAAGCTAGATTTCAATATGTTTTAAACTGTTTCATCTAATCAATAAATAGATCATATCAAATTCATTTTTGATAAAATAAAATATTTATCTAAATGCGTTTAATGTTTTAATTGCGACTATTAAACATTTTGAAAAGGAAAAGTAAATTAGAATGTTATTTGTATGCATATGATTTGTGTAATTGTAAACATTTTTTTTACAATTGATTTTTAACGTGCAATTACTTTAGTATATTATTATAACATATGAATTTCCTCAAAAAAATGCAACAATCATTTTTTGGTGGAGTATTTATAAAAAATCATATGTTACATATGTTTCTTGGAGCTACACTCTTAAATATAATGGCAAAAACCAGACGCTTTAAAATCTGTATAAATAAAAATATAAATGCGTGTTTATTCAAAGCCTGTAATCTCCGAAAGTACTGGATCGTTTCCTCTGAAATCTTGACATAACGATGTATTTGAATCCGGACGGGATTATATGTACTTATTATTTCAAAATTCACTCTAAAATTTTAAAAGTTTTAATTTGAAGTGATTTGTTGGTGTTATGATGTCATATAATTTTACATCTTTTCGAATGCGAAAATTCATACTTTATGTAAAGGTTTTTGGGATTATTATATATTTTCATTATAGGTTATGTTTATGATTGCCCTATTTATCCATTTTTTCTTTGATACGTAATTCGGATTATTTTTTGTATAAATATTTTTTTTTAAAAGAATGTTTTTAAACAACTCCAATTTTGTTTATGTAGTTTCGGCAACATTCTGATAGTGTCATCGTGCGACGTTTACACGAGCGCGATTTTGCTTATACATTATATAACGTATTTCTTCTCTAATTTAAAGCTAAAATTAATTAACAAAACATAGCCCTTTTTCTTTGGCAGTTGATATGGGTCTTTTCTGGTAATGTTGAACCTCACTCCTTAAAACTATTTTCCCATTTTAGGTTCGACTTTGATGTTATACATTTCCAGACTGAGCTGATGACCAGGGTGTGTAAAAGGTCTGATATACCAGAATTTACTAGACAGGTTGCTCTAGAGAGAATTCATGGCATCTTTCATACTGCATTAAAAGTCTATACTGATGACAGCATGGGTGACGATGGTATTTCTGGAAGCAGCGTGCACATTTGGACACCTGATAGTACATTTGACATCAAGATTAGGAATTTTAACTACTGTTCTGTTTTTAGATCTGAAATTATTGCAATTTATTGACACTGCTTCTAACCTTGTCTTCAGGGACATTTGGATTTTAACTGACAGCCGTGCTTCTATATAGCATCTTTCTCGTTGGACAACTGTTGGGGATATGACAAGCCTAAATATTCTGGTTGTTGTGGGTCGACTTTCTTCTAGACACTGTATATACTTCCAATGTGTCCCCTCCCATATTGGATTGAATGGTATCGAGATAGCCGATAGTTTAGCCAAGTCTGCCACTGATGACACTTTACTGGGTGATACTTTTCTAACTTTTGCTGAACTCTCCTATATTAAAAGGTTAGAATTGAATGCATTTTGGAGAATAACCCCTGCTCACCCTTGGTATTTTGGGAAAAAACCTCGCTGTTTTCACCAACTTAATATTCCTAGGTATCAGCAGACAGCTCTGTCGCGCTTTTTTAGTGGCCACATCAAGCCTCTGACTTCCCAAAATGTCCTAAGTGTGAGGCAGATCAGGCCTCTCCCAGTCATATTCTGGATTGTTTGAGTTTTTCATATGACGCTTTAGGAAACCTATCATATTTCTGGATTTTTTGGAGATTTTTGATTTATGGAGATGGTGTAGCTGAGCTACACCATCTGGGAAAAGAAACAACAACAAGCTAAAATGATTTATTTCTTTACTAAGCGAAGATTATAATTATATTTGACTTCTGAACGCTACGGATTTATCTGCGAAATAGTTGTTAATTTTTTTAAAAAAATTTGGCGATAATATTAGACAGTGGTTTGTGTGAAAATCATGCCGCGAATGAATAGCTTACCATTTGAAATTTTGCGCCTAATTTATCGCGCTCCAGTAATCCTAAATTAAATAATTTAAGATACGATTTTTTGGTACTTATGTTTTTTTTCCGTTGAACATTTACTTCAAATCAAAAGACGTCGCCAAATACCACTATAGGTATTCAATAATGAGAAACCATTTCGAGCATGTTGGAACATAATATTTTTCTGCGCTTGGCTACATATGTCTTAATTTGGCGAAATTAATCGGGGGGGGGGGTTATGATGAGTATGTTTAGGTACTTACGTATTAGAGCATCAATAGCCAAATCTATTAATAACTCGAATTATTAATAATTTAAATATATTAATAATTTAAAAATTTCATCTGATGTTACTATTAAAATTCAAATCGCAAAAGTAAAATGTTCTGATTTGTATTTTGGGTTTGCTTGGAACTGTTTATGGCGATTTAATCAAAATATTGAACCTTATTTTGTTTTTGATAGCTTACTAATATAAAGTTCTTTAAAAAAATTCTTATAGGTTTTCATAGCTCTATGTTTATGGTTTTGGTTATATATTATAAGCGTAATTTTCTGGTAATTTTAAGCTAAATTGATTTGCCCCTTAAGTAAGCGAAGGTTGTAATTACTTTTTTAACTATGAATTCCCATTGATAAAGTCAATTCAAATATTTTTTTACATCAATTAACGTTAGTACACCCGACTTTTTTTTTAATTGTAGATTTGTTCCTTAGAAAACCGTAAAAAGATAAAATCGTTTAAAAAAATAGTTTTACTAAATCCGTGCAAAAAAAGTATTAATGAAATTTATGTTACATATTTATAAAACAAATATACATATTTATAAAACATTTTTATTACAAAAAAATTATTGTTTCGCATGTTATTAAAACTTTTCCCACCAATTTCATTTGATAGTTATAATGGTAATTGCGTATTGCCGCAACAATCTTTAACTTTGCCAAGCTGGCAATTCCAATTTCGCATGCGTCGTATGCGCTGAATTAGCAATCATGTGCTTCGTTTCATATATTGTCGCCAATAAGTTGCGATAATACGTAAGTACAGTTAAAATTGCAGAACACACAACTGATTTTTGTGCTATGAAACTTTCACTTTTGATGCATGCTGGCAAAAATCGATTGGCTTTAAAATCAATTGACACAACTGTTTGATAGTGAAAAAAAAGCACGTGCAATATAATCTATAATCATAAACTTTCTCCATACTTCCACAACAGTCAAGTTTCTTCCTTCTATGACTTTAAAATACATTGAAACATTTGCTTTATATGGTGCATTTTCAATGCAGCTATTATACCCTGATTAAATTGGAAATTTCACTATCGAATTATATTTATATATATATATATAAACTTTAACTTAAGCCGTGGATAGCCTAGTTGTTAGAGCATCGGACTCCAGACCGGAGGGCTTTTGTTCGAAGCCCGTTGCCACCAAATACCACCGAGTACACACGGAGTACGTGCTCGTTAAATCAGTGGGTCCGAAAGTCTTGTGGGTGGTCGCAGCAGAAACCATGAGTGCAGGGGGCTGGATAATGTTTCTCTCCCTCTAGTTCCATGCCTAAATTGTGGAGGTAGAGATAGGTGGTATCACCATCTATTCATAAGAAGTCCAACCTGTCTCATATGTTCAGGCAATTTTCATTCCTTCCCTTCGGGAAGGACACGACAACAACAACAACAATTTAAGCATCAAGTTTTCGAACTTTATTGAAATTGTTTATTCCATCCTACAAATTCAACACTCCAACACATAATGCAATTACACTGAAGAACGAAATGCTATTGAGTACAATAAAATGAAGAAAAAGTGCTTATTAAAATCAGGTAGTGTCTGAAACTCAAGAATATAAAATAAACAAGCCATGAAGTAGATCAAATGACATGTGAACACAAACCGACCATCTTCTTATTAAACTGTCAAAAAAAGAATGGGGAAAAAACGACGAATTCTTAGCACAACAAAACTTTCGTGTAAAAAAAGAATTGGGTGTTTTGAATATCCGTTTTCAACTTATTTTTAAGCTTGGGTTATCTGTTTCAGATAATTTTTATATATAAAGAACTAATTTAACTTCAGTACGCTATGGATTTTTCCAGGAAATAGTTAAGATTTCTAAAAGTTTGGACGATAACGTTAGATTGGCTGCAAAAGAATGTCAAAAGTGAGCAGCGTACTGATATAAAATTTTCCACCATTTTATCTTTCTCGTGTAATTTTAAATTAAATTAATATATATTTCTTATTTTTTGGAAGTTCCTTTTTTTTCAGTTTACCATTTACCTCAAATCAAAAGATATCGTCAAATACCATCGCAATTTGTTATTTGTTAACGGAAAACTTAAAGTGATTACGGTTTTTTTCCTTATGTTATGAACATATTTACGATGTCTCAATCGAGGAAGCCTCAATGCTTTCAGTTGTTTTTTGCGATGTAGATGCTCTTGTAGTTTAGAAACACACACAATGGATCTTTTTATTCTAGTAAAAATTCCACAAAGTACATTCAATTCATTTTTGCCATCACCTAATACTCTAGAACACGCAACAAATAAGTGTCCATCTGAGGAGCAATCCATGTTTCTTGACCTATAAACTGCTCAATTTTAAAAGTAGACTCAAAACTTTGTTGATAATGATTACAAATGCCATTCAAATTTAGAATTGCAAAAAACTTCAATCTGTATCAAGGATTTGTAGTAGATTTCTGCTGTTTGAAATTTATGTTGATATTTAAATTCTGCTTCTCTATTCAACAAAAGATATCTTCAGCCATGTATGATTTATATTTCTCCCCTAACTCTGTTGGAGATGAAATAAAGCAGACAACCAATTTATGATTGCAAACAATGCACACATTTGATTTTGTTGTCAAGTGTAACTCGCGTCACTTAAATTATGTTCGGTGACATTTTGAACATAGGCAGTCACCTTAATTATTTGGTACCACATTGTGTTAGGATTATGTATATAAGCTGTGTCTTTTACTGCAGTGTTGACTTTATGCGAGTATCTATTTTTTCACTGTTACTCATTTAGCTTTTTAACTGCTTTTCTTATTTCTCAGTGCAATTGATGGAAATTGAGCTCTGTCAATTAATGTTCATTTGGAATCAAATTATGCAGTGAAATCGACCTCTTTGGAGTGATTTATTTGAGTGTAATGAAATATCCTGTTCCTCATTTCGTTGGAATTGGGCTGTGTTGGTTGGTTTACGTTTGAAGTGAAATATTTTTTTTTCGCATTTTTTATTTTTATTTTCCCCTTTCTTTTTATTCATATCTTTTGCTTTTTTAATTGTTTGCAATTTCATACACTTTTGCTTTAGCCTTCTTTCTTTGTATAAGTGCAGTCAATCAGCTTCAGTACATAAGTCATTCGATACATTTTCAGCCTTGCAGAAAATCCAACTTAGTCATCTTACTCGCCTGGAGAAAGCAGTGTAAAGAGCAATTGCACATCAAACTGGGGAAGAACAGGCATCAGGCGAATGAACAAAACAAAGAATGGCTCAAGTGCGTGCTGAGGAAGCAGCAGAGCAACGTGTAGCCAGACTTAATGATGCACATTTTCGAGCACAGGATTAGCATTTCGAAACATCAAATCTGTTCTGTTCTCAACGAAATGAACACAGTAGGCTACGAAGGACTGAAAGATGTCAACGAGAAACGGCATATCGGCCTAAAATGCGACTTCTTGCCTAACAATAACATGATTACAATCGACTTGCATTCCGGGACAACCCAAGTGAGGATTATAATTTGAGCCGGCATATTCTCATCTGCACAATGTCTGAATTAGTGCAAGGCCTTGAAGATTAATGGAAAACTACCAGAGATATTATAAACGTTGCTTGCCACATATATTGAAAAATCAAAGCATTTCCAACATTAGGAAATGCAATTCACATTTCCAAATGACATCGTTTGCAGCAGAAGTTATAACAATTCACTTCATACCAGCTTTCAAAATAAACGGACAAATTTATCATAAAGCAGGCTTCCTGCTTCCATTCACAGATGATCAACATAAATTTATAAAAATTTACTTTATCGGTGCTGGAAAAGATAAACTGAAGGCACGTTGTGGAATTTTTACTGGCGTAAGAAGTCTATTGCTTGTAAATTGAAAAAGCTTCTTCACAAAAAAAAAAATTAATGCGTTGGGGCCGCCACTATAGAGGCGACATAAAAAAAATTAGGTTCATAATATAAAGACAAAAACTAAATGTAATAACTTTATTATTCTGTTAACCAATGAAATTTATTTACAACAGTTTTGTTTATGCACATTTATACATATTTTTTTATTAAAAAATTCATACTTTATGCGCAAACAGTAAAACATATTAGAAATGTTTGCTTTCTCATTCTATTTTTTTTAACCTGACTGAGCCGCAGCAACGTGGCAGGATACAGCTAGTTTGGTATAAAATATGCATACGACATTTTACAACATTTTTATTTAAACAACAATTTGTATTAAAAACCTTTCGCTTTTTGTGCACTATATGTGTGTGTTTACACTCTTTTTCTACCCCCATATATATATATATATATATATATACAGTAAAAAAGGGAAGAAACGAAAGGGAGAAAACGAAGGTGTTCAATGGTACAGCGAAAGAAAAGTGATTATTTTCCACAATAAAGGTAAAATTGGGACATTTTTCACCTATTCTGCTTTTTCTTCAAGCACGTTTCTTGCTTGTGATGATTTTCAATATTCGTATTTTGTCCAGTTTCATAAACTGCATGGATCGTATTCGGTTTTCGGTTATCCGAACAATCGCGTATCTGATCGATTTCCTGTCCCAATTGATTCAGATAAACGTTCTACTGTATATATATATATATATATATATATATATATATATATACATATATATATATCTATATATATAAAGGAGAAAAGCGACTCACTCACTGACTGACTGACTGACTCACTGACAGACTAATCACGATATCTCTGGAACTATTCAAACTACAGACTTGAAATTTGGTAGACATGTTCTTTTCATCAGCTAAGAACGGATTTTCCGAAATTCGAAACGCAAGGGGCGTTACGGGGGGTTAAGGTGCGTTATAAATGATTGTTTACATGTTTAAACTACTCAATGTACAATTTTGAAATTAGGTAAGCAGATTCCTTTCATACAGTAGAGATCCGCTACAAAATAAGTTTGGTGTAAATCGACCCCCAAGAGGCGTTGTAGGGGCTTAGGGGGCGTTACAGATAATTATTTCCATTTTTAAACTATTTGACGCACTGTCTTTAAATTTGATCAATAGATTCCTTTCGTAGAATAATGATCAGTTAAAAAACGGGCTTTGTGAAAACAGACTTCTAAGTGGCGTTGCGGGGGATTAAGGCGCGTAATAGATAAATATATCCGTTTTTAAACTACTTCACCTACCTGCTTCAAAATTCGTAGGTGTTTCTTAAATGGAGTAAATATCCGCTACAAAATGGGTTTTGGGAAAATTGACCCCCAAGGGGTGTTGCGGGGGGTTTAAGGGGCGTTATAAATTCCGATTTTTAAGTTATTAGACGTACAGTCTTGAAACTTAGTAAGCAGATTCCTCTCTTAGGGTAGAGATACGCTACAAAATGGGTTTCGTGAAAATTGCCCCCAAGTGGCGTTGCGGGACTTAAGGGGCGTTATAGATAATTATTTCCATTTTTAAACTATTAGACGCACAGTTTTTATATTTGATAAATAGATTTCTTTCATAGAGTAGAGATCAGCTATAAGAAGGTTTTGTGAAAACAGACCTCTAACTGGCGTTGCAGGGGATTAAGTGGCATAAGAGATAAATATTTTCGTTTTTAAACTACTTGACCTACCTCCTTGAAAATTGGTAGGAATGTTTCTTTCATGGAGTAAATATCCGCTAGAAAACGGGTTTGGAGAAAATTGATCTCCAAGGGGTGTTGCGGTTAAAATAGGTCAGATATAAATAATTATTTCTCTTTTTAAACTATTAGACTCACAGTCTTGAAATTTGGTTAGCAGATTCCTCTCATAGGATAGAAATACACTGCAAAATGTGTTTTGTGAAAATTGACCCCTAGGTGGTGTTGCGGGGGTTCAAGGGGCGTTATTGATAATTTTTTTGCATTTTTAATTAATTGGACGCACAGTCTTCAAGTTTTGCTAAGCAGATTCCTTTCATAGAGTGCAATTCCCCTACAAAATGGGTTTTGTGAAAACAGACCCAGAAGTGGCGTTGCGGGGGCTGAAGTGGCGTTATAGACAATTATCCTCATTTTTAAACTGTTAGACGTACAGTCTTGAAATTTGATAAGCAGATTCCTTTCGTAAGGTAGAGAACAGCTACAAAATGGGTTTCGCGAATATCAACTACCAAGTTTAATTTCGGGAGATTAAGGAGCGTAATCGATAAATATTTCCATTTTTAAACTATTAGATGTTCCTGCTTGAAAAGTGGTAGGCATGTTCCTTTCATGGAATAGAGTTCCTCTAACAAATAGTAAAACGAAAATTGACCCCTAAGGATGGTTGCGAGGTGTCAAGAGGAGTTAAAGAAAAAAATTCCTGTTTTTAATTGTTAGACCCATATACTTGAAATTTGTTAAGCATGTTTCTTTTGTTGAATAGGGATCCACTAAGAAAAAATTTTAAGCAAATCAAGTTCTGGGGGGTTGCAGGGGGTTACTGGGACGTATTGACAAAAAAAATTACTTTTTTCGAGCTACAAGGACTATAATAATGAAATTTGGTTTGCATTTATCTTTTGTTGAATTGAAATCCGCTAAGAGCGGTAATTTTGGAAAACGGCTCTCAACGGGATTACGGGGATATTGATAGTAAAACTTTTGTTTTTTTCTGTTAGATTTAGACTTGAAATTTGGCTTGCATGTTCAATTTACGGAGTAGAGATCCACCGAAAATTGGTTTTGAGTTACTTGATCCACTTGGTTTTTGAGTTACGAAAGAGCAAACATCATTCTATACTTCAATTTTTGAGATTTTTAGAAAATACAAATTAGATGAGTTCTGCCCTTTTTTTTTATCAACAGGTGACAGTTACAGGTATAAGTATATTTTTCAATTCAATCGAATTCTTAATGCTAGGACTTAGATATCAATAATTGATACATATATATAAGCAGTAAAAATTTATAAAACATCATGAAATACCCAGCGAAGCGGGCGGGTAACGGCTAGTATATATATATATATATATATATATATATATATATATTATATATATATATTTATATATATAAAATTCTCGTGTCACAGTGTTTGTAACCAAACTCCTCCGAAACGGTTAGACCGATTCTTATGAAATTTTGTGCGTATATTCAGTAGGTCTGAGAATAGGACCTAAGCTATTTTTCATTCAGATATTGAAATTAGTTGAAAAGATGTTAATTAAAAACCTTAAAACGAGTAATTGTTTTACCACTGTATGTTGTGTGTTTATTCCGCCGAGCTTCATTTCAATTTCAACGGAGTGAAGTTTCGATTTTTCCGTACGTTTTTAAAATAAAAATCTAATTGTGTCTATCAAACGCAGACAAAAAACATTACAGAATCGTAAACATCATTCATTTCGCCACGATACGGTATAATGTTTTGTACAATATAATAATATTTATAATTTTCACACGATTTTTTTTTTTTTAAATGAGTAAAATTTGATGCGTTTTTATGAAAATGATTTCTAAATTTTTGCGTATGATTTTATTTTCGTGTTATTAAAACGATATTCTACACTAAACAAGTTCATACTTTTCTCTTTTAGAATCAGTCACATAAAAAATAAAATACATAGATTTTTTCTACGATTTTTCAAAATATACTCACAGTTTATTTAAACATTTAATAACTTTGTCATTTAAAAAGAAAATCTCACGAAACTCTTTTATATTATCCGAGATCTCCACGAAAATTGCTTTGTTTTCCCCCTAACTCTTAGGTAAGAAAGACCGGGAAGAATCGGCTCCCCAAATAGGCCGCACTCACAATGGCACCCATCGGGAACAATTTTCTTTCCCTAACCCCGAGATAAGAGTCGGAAGAGAATGGAATGTGAGTAGGATATCTCCCTATGATCGTAGTAGTAATTGGTGAGATACAGGGGATACTTATAGAAATGATACGAGAGATACTTATAGAAGTACATACGTTAATATACCCCAGACAAACCATAATAATCAAGGGTTCGAAAACAGGAACCGCATTGACAGAAAAGATTGGGGATTCGAGAGTCGTGGTGGTTGGAATCCGTTCAGAAATAGGGGTCCGAGTGACAATTTTAACCGAGGTACGAGTAATAATTGGACTAGAGGTAATAATAGAAATTTAAACTTTTAAGCGATTGGTATGCAGGGGGTAACCAATCGCAGGTTGAAAAGAATCCTCCTATCAGGCTTTCCGCTTTACGGATGTCCCCTGTGGAACTTCCGTACATGCCCATTTTATTGAACGGAACATTTACAAAAGCATTGTAAGATACTGGGGCTGAGAAGTCGTTTATCTCTGAAGAAACGTATATAAGAAATGCCATTTACCCGAAGACCAGGCTCAGGACGCCCTCGATAGACCAGTCGACGAGAACACCGCCGTATCGTAAGAAATGCACCCATACACCCATACAGCCAACTACTTCATCGGCTACCATCCAGGCACAGGTAGCCCCTTCACTAGGGCCCCTGTGTCTTCTCGAACCATACAAAGACGCCTAGCTGAAGGACATTTGGGATCTCGGCGCCCGTTACATGTGCTGCCCATGACGCCCACCCACCATCGCCTCCATTTGGAGTGGTGCCACGCACGAGAAAACTGAACTGCAGCGGAATGGAACCAGGCCGTCTTTAGCGATGAATCCAGATTCAGTCTCAGCATTGATGACAATCACGTTAGAGTGTAGAGACCCCGTGGTAAACACTTTAATCTTGCCTTTGCTTTACAGCAACACACCGCTCCCACAGTTGGTGTGATGGTATGGGGTACTATTGCTTATAATACACGGTCACCCCTAGTATTGATCGTGGCACCATGACAGCCCAGCGGTATTCTCATGACATCCTGCAACCACATGTTTTGCCACTCATGCAAAGGTTCCCAGGAGACATTTTTCAACAAGACAATGCTCGGAATCACACGGCAAGGGTGTCACAAGACTGTCTCCGCACTGTTACTGTCCTACCTTGGCCTGCCCAATCCCCATATTTGACTGCAATTGAGCATATCTGGGATCACATTTGGTACGGTGCGTTGGGCATCCCATGAATTTGAGTAAACTAGAGGCAAGGTTACAGCAAATATGGATCGAAATGTCTCAAGACATCATACAGAACTTGTACGCATCAATGCTTAATTGTATCGCATGGTGCATTCGCGCTAGAGAGGGTTCAACAGGGTATTAAATCCTCCGTTCTTTTGCCTTTTTCTCTGAAATAAATGATCCTTTTTCTTTGATTTTCTAAGCATTTATTTATATAAAATTTGTCATTACGTATGTAAAATTTCATTTCATTTTGAAGACTCCTTCTTGGTGAGCTAATATCTTTTGTCCATGAGTGTATATTATATATCTTGTTCAAATTTTCAATCGTTAATAAAACCCTTTCTATTAATCCATTCAAAGTAGTGATTGATTTAATTTTTTATATTACTTGTTTATACATTAATTTTGTATGATTTAAAGATATTTATTAACATAAAAATAAACATATGTAACGATTCGTTTAAAATAAGTGACAAATTCAAATTATACATATATATTACACATTATGTTCCATTTAACATATTCATTACAATAAGAAATAAACAAGATAAAATGTAAGATATTTGCAGCTAAATAAATATATATTTCAATGCTTACCTAGTTTCTGCACCACTCTATTTCATATCGCAACAACAAGGGTACCATTTATGACATTCACTTTCACACGATTTTGAATATGCAGTTACTAAATATCCTCTTTGAAAACTCAAAAAAATGCTGGCATGAGAAAACATTTGTTCATATAGATGTCTAGAATCAAAAGTGGAAAGCAGAGTGCATGCATTTGGATGTCATTGCCGGAGAGATTGAATTGTTTGAATTCAAACTCTGCTGCAATGACATGCAATGATTTAAAATAGCTTTCTATTTATATTTAGAGTTGTCTTTTACATTTTTTTGTAATTTCGTAAATGTTGCTTTCTATAATTCTGAAGAGATTAGTCCAATAAGCTCAAGTTGCAAATATATCAATTTCCATCCGTTTAAAAATGAAAAATGTATAGATTAGAAAAGTTAGAATGCCACCAATAGTTGTACCCCATGCTAAATGTGTCACGAATGACATAGGTTGCTGAAGCCTGGTTTAAACTTTAATAATTTGTTTCAGGGATATAATAGCAATATTCAACATGTAGCATAAGAAAACTTGTAAGTATAAAAATGATATTTAATGTATATGATTGATATTGATGATACAAACTAGTAAAAATGATAAACTAGTAATGCTAATTTTCATTGAAATGTCTTTTTTCCCTCTGTAAATAAAGCCTTATTGAAAATGCATTGAAAGAGCTATTATATTCTAAAAACAATCATAAATCGAAATAAAATAAATTGGTGTAAATTAATATGAATTTGAAATCATTATTGTAGAAACACGTGATGATATGTGGAATGGCATGGTACTGTCCAATCATTTTCACCAGACCAATTTTTGAGACATTTCAGCCTGAGACACTGCACCAGACCCTCTTTTCAACAGGTCTCTTTTGACTGTCAAGACTTAAAAACGACACAGCTTCGTTTTCCTGACCATTACAACTCAGCAAACTTTTTATTTGTTATTTATATTTGCGACACCACATGTTCATATGTAAGCCGCTCCTAAGTAGGGGAATGTTTATTTAACGTTGTGTAAATTGATCATTTTAAATGATTCTTGTAAATTTCGCATTTCTTTTTACTTTCTTAACTAGGCGGTCTGTTAAATAAAAAAACCGTTGTCAAACTAATATCTGCTACGTGCAAAAAGTATAAATTTGAGATTCTTTATTTGACGATATTTTGGCTGCATTTCATAACACATTCTTTTTAGCGACCACAGTCCACCACATATTGCTTAGAGTCGCATAGCAGTCTTTTTATACGAAAAAAAATTGACTAGAAAGCTAATTTTTTTCTTCAATGGGGCTGCGCATATATATTGGTATTTTAAACCTTTGCAGACCTAGTACAATCCCCAGGGGCTGATATCACTGTTTAGCGCTGCATCATAAATGCGATACCAATTACAGCAAGCAATTTTGACGCTCAGTTTTCTCCACAGAGGGAGCCACCTGAGCTCTTGGCGATGCGAACTTTGTACTAGGATTTAATTTTGCCGAGAGCATCCAAGCCGAACTGACACTCTAGGGATCTTTTACATGTCGCATAATCATACGACATGGCCACTGTCGATTCTCTGCATCATGAAAATCCACCGACTTGGGCCGGAGTCGAACCCACAACCTTGGGTGCAGAAGGCCAGCAACAAACCAACCACGCCACCCAGCCGGCACTAGAAAGCTAGTCATAATTTTATTATGACTATCTTACTAGCCAAATTTCGATATATCCAAAAAAGGCACATAGCAACGCAAAATTTGAGAACGACGACGTGTAAAAAAAATTATATAAAGAAATGAAATAAAAACACAACAGGCGATCTTATTCACAGGCTTGGTGTGAATAATTTTTTCAATTTTAAATTTGAACTTGCAAAATAAATTACTCAGAGAAGCGAAACATTTAATCCCATGAAAATGCTGATACAGCAAAGCAAATGTATTGAAGCGAGTTTTACCTTTTTTTCATTTTTTTTTTCAGAATATTAACAAATTATTGTCAATAGCAGTCGGCAGTTATGTTTCCCTATAATGAAAGTAGAAAAAAATGTGCTGAATTTCAAATGAGAAAAACAAAAGAACACAATTATGCTAAAGTGTAAACATTTGTTCAGCAGGAAAAAAAGTAATGAGAACTAGTTAAAAAGATATGTTAAACAAATTTACGTAGCTCCTGGTAATTTCCGAAATCTCTTTAGTTCTAAAAAAAGTTGAAACAATATGTCTAGACAGTATTTTTAAGCCCTGATCAATACAGTAACAGGTATACACTAAATGAAAAGTTAATAATAAGTTATCGGGTAATCTTATATTCCTTTGTGATAGAACTAACCGTTTCTTTTAAAAGTAAAATATTTATCAGTCGATTTTTATGTCGTGTTACAAAAGCAGAAATTTTTAATTTCCAATTATTTTAAATTACCTTTTTTCTATATGTTTTGATGGGGGGAAAATCAAAATATCTTGAAATCAGCATCATTTGCATGTACATCGCAACCGCTGAAATAAAGTAGCTCACTTTTGCCTCCTTGCACTTGAACGATCGCTTAGCTGAATTAAGCGAGTTGCCAAGTGAACCAGGAACGTTTCATTCGCCAGTCTCGATCGCTTAGCAACTTAATAGCATTTTCAATGCTCTATCTATCTCTAACAATTGAAATAAAGTTTTGTGTATTAAATGTCTTGGAACTTTAAAAGTAACTATAAATATGGATTGAAAAAATCAAGTCATTATTTCTGAAACTGATAAGAATTAAAGTAAAAGTCTAATTCAAGTATTTAAAGCATGGATTTATATTTAAATAACTACGTCACACAACGATTTTGGGGTAATCAACTCACACACAAAACATAGATTAACTTTGTTCTAGCAAATAATAAACCGCCAAGGATACGAGGATTCCACAAAATAAATAAATAAATAAAAATAAATAAAAATATTCGGTACACAATAATTTGTTATAATTCTTTTAAAATTATAACTTAAAGCCATTCAAGGTGATAATTTATTATAAATTTTTTCATACAAACTGAATTTACCATATTTAGTAATTAAATCTTAATTTTTTAGAAAAATAACTGGGACCATGTTTACCAAACGGTGGATCTGTCTCCTCTGTACAAATCGTACAACTGTCCATACTAATTATTCAAATGATTAAACTGCACAATTTAAGTATATTATGTAGTTCTAATTCACCGTCTAGCTCCAAGTTTTTCGAACTGTTCAGGATGTACATTTTTAACAAATCTCTTCTTTTATAATTTCTGTTTTTCGAACTCTTTATTCGTCTGTTCCTTTTTTTTCCCTGCAAAATTCATTCTTTGCACTCCTTTTTAGTTAAATTAATTTTTACGACTCCTTTTTTACTTTTTGCGTAAGTACATTTATTACAATATCAAGAAAAACTTTTTTTTTATAGAGAGAGATAGAAGAGAGGGAAAACGTATATTAAAATATTAGGTATCAGAGAAAACTTAAATTTTTCAATTCCTACTATTAGTTCTCCTTCTCTCCCTTTATACCACATATTAAAAGGAAAATCACTCGCTGTGTCCCTGTAGTGTAGTGGTTAACGCGTTGAACTTCTAATCCAAAGATTGTAGGCTTGAGTCCCACCTGGGATATCCTAATTTCCGAAAATGTGAAATGTTTAACTGCAGTAATTTAATTAATGAATAAAAAGTAGTATCAAGTAAAAATAAAATAATCCAACACCATATATAGAAAGATAAAATGGAAATTTCACTTTCTATTTTGCCATTTAATATTGTAATTTGTTATATGTTTATATACATATTTATAATAATTATAATTATTTAATAAATAAGTAACTAAAATAAAACTTAAAGTATTGCAAAAAATCCTTTCCACCTAAAATGCCCTGCGAAAAACCACCAACAAAACTACTTTTTGCCCTGTACAAACCACTCCATTTCCTAAAAAAATAGGATTTTCGAGAATGCCGTTCCATTTCTTGTGAGGGTAGATATATTTTTGCCTTCAGGTTATAAGAGCATCAAGGAGGTGCTTAGTGAACGATCGCTCCCCTAGGGCCAGTTCGTAAATAGTTGGACAGTATCGTAAATTCTGCGTCTTATCCGTGTTTTATGATCGGTTTAGCCATGAAATATTTGGTATCAAACTAATTCTGAAAAATAACTCCTGGGAAGGATTCTTATTTTTGCCTCCGGATTTTTAAGATGATTTTTTTGTTGTTGTTGCTGTATAGTAAGAGCGTGTAGAGTTAAAAAATACTTCCAGTTTGCTTTATATTCTTATTTGCGTTTCTTATAAAACTGTAATGTCGTATTAGAATATCGAATTTTCCCCCCATACATATTCAGAACTATTTTCTATATAACAAACTTTACTTCACAATAGGTGACGAAAAATAAACACACACACACAAGAAGCTTTACATTCTATTATTGCACATAAAATGTTGCACACTTAATAAATAATATGTACAAATTCATTTGTGCATATAAATTTTCAAAAGGTATGTTTATGGTGTTTATTGAAACTCATAAAGTTTGATTTAATTGACTATCAATGTTATATTTCAAATAAATAAGATTTCTAATAATTATTTTTACTCACTTCCACACACATACTATAACTACTTCTAATTCTTATTTTCATTTTAGAGATGCACAATCCAATCAAGTGTGGAAAACACTGCTTTATACATTGATTCCTTGAGACCCCAAATGATTTTTCCTTAGTTTAGAGTTCACCACTCAACGATTTATGTTACTGTATCTCTTCAAATAAAGTCATTATATAGCTCATGTATTTTAGTCAAGTAATACCTTTATTTTTAACAGGCTTTTATAAGTTTCACTTGTAAGTAGCGGAATCTTAGAAGTCAATTTTTTTACCCACTTAAAAAGGTCAGTTTATTTCTAAATTTTGCACACTTGACAGTACTATAATTTAATAATTTATTTTCACTGTCCTGATCAGGAATAACAATTATTCAGATTTGGCGACTAATTCCATATACCATTTTCAGATTTGGGGACTGGTTCCATATACCATTTCCAGATTTGGTGACAAAAGGATTAAGGTGTAACCCTAAAAACGAATACACTTGAGTTTAATAGAAAAAAAACAAAAAAAGTGTTCTCTTTATGTAAGAAAAGGAAGCGACAGCAATTTCTTACCATGATATAAGCAATTGTCTAGTTTTTCTGAAAATGGGAATAAAAAAGAGACTGGTGCATGTGAAAAAAAAAATAATTTATGTTGAACCTGCTAAATATTTTTCTTATTTTCATAAAGCAATACACTTAAAGGTGATGATACGTTTTAACATTATACCCATACGTTTAAAGATGATCTCATTTCGGATTCAAATATCAAACTAAAGGATAAATTCAACAAGAATAAATGAAACTTTTTGAAAAACTCAAAAAGACACGCTTTTTTTTGTAGATTGAACTAAAAAATGAAAAATTATAATTAAAAAAAACTGAACAACACGCTTTTAAAGTGAATCGAACTAAAAAGTAAAAAAATAATTCTTAATATAAGGACAAAATGATGAACGGAAAAATTAATGGCATTGGGGAAAGAGCGTGGGGTGCTCTATATTAATTGTTATAAATTCCTGCTAGTTCTATACCGAAATGCTGAGTTAGTGTAAAAATGTAGTACAAAGCACCCCACGCAGTTATCCCAATGACATTAATTTTCTCATTAATCATTTTATTTTTATATTAAGAATTATTTTTTTACTTTTTAGTTCGATTCACTATAAAAGCGTGTTGCTTAGTATTTTTTAAACTATGATTTATTAATTTATGAAAATCTGCTTTAATAAAAACAATCATTTGACAGATGAATTCATGACACAAAATGTCTACTTTGCATTTTACAGATTGCATAAAATACTATACTATTAACAGTATTTTTTTTAAAGAAATATTATTCAGATAGTAATATGATGCCTTTAGCATAAAATGGATAAGTGAAGGCATTAATAAGAAAAATCGTCAATACATTTCATTTAGCTTAACAAGCATTGAGACTAAACTGAAATTTCTCGATTTCGTTAGCAGGGCATAAATTATAAAGGATAATTTTAGTTCTTAATTTTAGTCATTTTGGAACTGTGCACCCCCTCATAATTTTAGTAGTGTTCCTTAAGTAGTGTTTATTAACATGAGAGTGCGACGCATTACGAGGTACATTGGTGATGGAACTCAGATTTTAGAACGAAATGATATGAAAAGACACCTGAGTGGGAGTCCTAGGCATCCAAATTTCACTTAACGCAAACTTGACGACTTATAGCTTCGACCTTTGTAGTGGTGTGGAAGTTTGTGGTGATTGCCAGCTCAAATTTCGTTCCTTGTCACTTAACTATGGCTTAAAATGATGAGGTCCGTCACCAAAAGCTCTCATTCAAATTGAGCTTCGACAGATATTACGTGCATCAGTCACTCTGAACGATGGATTCTTAGTGGCATCTGGGATCGAATCCATGGCCCGACAAAAGAATACCGACCATGACTGCTTCGCTACCAAACGATGCTATCTAAATTAGATGGAAATTTAAAGCAATGTGCTACCCTCTCTTAAACATCCTCTCCCCATCACAAATAAAAAGGTATACAAAAAGAGGGGTGAAATAATACATACCTCTTATAAAAATAAATAGATCAAAATATAAGTCAAAAACAATTATTTCTCTGCGAAAATAAAAGTAATTAGATGGGGGGGGGGGTTTACGAGTACTGACAGAAAAAACTCTTCCTAGCAAATAATAAACGTGACCATGGGTGGTTTTAATCACATGGAGAACAATGAGAAATGGTGACAGTTGCTGAGATTTTGCCAGTGTATGTTTATATAGGAGTATGCAAAATCCTTATACTGGTCACTTGCGTCCAGATAAGAGGACACAACTGAATTTCAAATAAAATTTTAAAAATTTATATTTTATAGCACAAATTGAATATCTGTTGATTTTATTTACTGAAGCCTCTGCGCTCAATAATCAGCTGACCTTAGAATCTATACAGACTATATATCTTAAGACTTCCTTAGGGCGCAAACCTCGAGCTCCTACTCAAAAGTAGGCCACAGGCACCCACACAAATGTCTATGACCTGAACGTAGACAGCGCACGCACACGTTGTTAAATACAGGAACAAACAGTAACATGAAACGAATCAATGTGCCTAACTTGCAATCACTCAACCAACTGCCGCCTTTTGACTGAATGAGTAAGGATGGTGTGGGGTGGTAGGCCTTAAGTTATACGTGGACGACGGTCATCACATATAGCCAGTTGATATATCGTCTAAAATTCCCAATTTTTTGGAGAATACAACCGAAAATAACATTTGACGTGGAAAGTATTTGAAGTAGTATCTTATTAAGGCTGAGTCGAGAACGAGACGAGGCTCCCATTGTAGCCGAGACTCTGGGCCCATGCCTTAAGACGTCCTTGCTTATATCTTCATCCAATTAGTAAAAAAACTATAAAAATTTCAAGTTTATTTTTGCTTTTTTTTATGAAAAAATTCTGTTAAAAACTTAATGGACATAATTTTGTTTTTAATAAAATAAAAGCAGCACCAGTTATGTTCCTTTCAATAATTTATAATTTTAAACAATACTTCTGAAAGGTATGCTTTCCCGACAGTTTTTCTAATTGAATGCAATTGTTTCAAAGTAACTTATTTGTTGACAAGTCTGTTATAATTGAATAGCTTATATATGTTTACACTCCACTAGTAAAAGTAAGTATGCAATTACATGTACGGTTAGTTGAATTTATATACATTGATAAAAAAAAGGTATCTATAATTCTACCGTGATTCGAAAATTAGGAAACTGAAAAAAATTACATTAATTAATTATAAAATCACATTTAAGAAACGGTAAATTAATAGTAGTATATGTTTGCACGATTTTGAAACAGTTTCCATTAAAACAATTTCCAATAAAACATCGCACGATATGAAAACAGTTTCCATTAAAACACCGCATGATTAAATTGTCGACTTAAACAGTTGGAACAGTGTCCATTAAAACAATTTCCAGTAAAACACCGCACGATATGAAAACAGTGTCCATTAAAACACCGCATGATCAAATCGCCGGCAAAAACAGTTGGAACAGTGTCCATTAAAACAATTTCCAATAAAACACCGCACGATATGAAAACAGTTTCCATTAAAACACCGCATGATCAAATTGTCGACTTACACAGTTGGAACAGTGTTCATTAAAACAATTTCCAGTAAAACACCGCACGATATGAAAACAGTGTCCATTAAAACACCGCATGATCAAATCGCCGGCAAAAACAGTTGGAACAGTGTCCATTAAAACAATTTCCAGTAAAACACCGCACGATATGAAAACAGTGTCCATTAAAACACCGCATGATTAAATTGTCGACTTGTTTTGAGAAAAATGAAGTTAAAGATACGAAAGCGATAGGGTTTTTATATAAATTTCACTGCTTATATCTCAACAACTTCAGAAGTTTTTATGTTGAGGCTTTAACGTATATCTTTTTCAAAAAATTGAAAAATTTGTCATTTAAGGGTTTTTAGAGGCTTTAAAACATGAATAATGAGTCTGTGATTAAAGCATTATTAGCTTAAATCGGCTGCGTCGTAGGATTTGAGTTAATAATGTTTTTTGGTTCCGAAGGTTATCAGTTCTATTCTCGTTGCGAGAATTAAACAAAAAAAAAGAGAGATGAGGAAAATAAAATTCAATCGAGGTCAGTGAAAGTGATCGCAGAATCTTGAAACGGAGTGTGGCGTAATTCATTTCTCTCAAGGTGAAGGTTGAAAAGCATTGCGCAAGAGAAGAAGCGAGTGGCGATTTTACTTTAGATGGCGCGTGATCTAAAGTAGTTATTACTTTTCTCAAGGATGAGGGATTTTAGAAAATATAAAAAGATAATTTTCGGTGCAAAACATCATTAGCGTTACAGGTGTCAAAGGAAATGGACAAAAAATATATTAGTGTTCTGTTTTTATTTACTCTCGTTGTCGTAGAATTAATTTTTATAATATCAAATCACATTGAGGTAATTCAAAATGAGATTGATATAAACAATAGCACATGCTTTCTTTCAACCTATATAGGAAGGAAAATATTCTATCATGAGTGTAAAAAAGGGAGTGAAGTTGTATATGATATTCGGCGTTTCTTTAGCATAAATTCAACATATTTGACACCAAGTATATTGGGAGTACAACTGAGCGTAAAAGAATTTCGGAAAATCTGTAAACAATGCTCAAACTGAAACATCCTTCTTGTCTTTTGTGCGTGGGAGCAAGCCAGTGTGGAAAAACTACCCTAATTCGAGAGATTATTGCACAGAAAGCGTACGATTACGAATTCAAAAACATTATTTGGTCTTATAAAGCGTTCCAAGAATGGTTCATTAAAGAAAAAGGAATTAAATTCGTAGAAGGCTTACCTGAAAGGTTTGAAAGTGATAGCCTTTATATTTTTGATGATTATCTCCATTCCTTAGATGAGAAAGTTTCACAGTTATTAACTATCACTGCGCATCATTCTAGAATAAGTGTGATTCTAATTTTGCAAAATCTATTTCCTCGAAATAAAGTGATGCGAGACATAAGTTTGAATGCGCAGTATATAATATTGTTTAAAAACAACCGCGATGTCGGACAAATACAATGCTTTGCCAGACAACTCTATGGAAACAAAGCAGCATCGTTTATGGATGCCTACAAAAAGAGCACGCAAGGTTATTTTAACTATTTGTTGGTGGATCTACATCCGAGAACGGACGAAAAATATCGGCTCAGAGAAAGTGTGTTCCCTGATTCCAATGGAATTAATTGGATTTATGTACCGATAAAATGAAGAATGTAAAGAAGCATTATCATTTATTGAAACTACTGCTCACGGCATCTCCTGCACAAAAAAGAGCAATTATACGTACTGCCGACAAAAGCCAGTTACATCTTTTCTGTGAGATTTGTTTAAATATTCTAGAAGGTAACCTTGCTGTCGATGTGAAGAAACTGAGGAAAATAAAAAAGCCATTAGAAAAATCGGGAATAAAAAGTTATCGTTAAAACAAAAAAGAAAAGAAATAATTCAAATTGGTGGGGCTCTCCCTTTTCTCATAGCCCCAGTGTTGATGGCATTAGCAGGCATTATAGGAAAAGCAATAGGGAACCGAATATAACATTTATCAAAATGTCAAAACGCATTGCCGTTGTTCCAGAGGAATTAGTAACATCGTACTTTTCTAAAACCCCAGACGTTGAAAGTAAAATAGAAAATCTCTTGCATGCATCAAGTTATTCAGATGATGCAAAAGCTAAACTATTAAGCCAATTGATTCTCAAATATCGGCATATGGTGAGCGAACCTAAGCCTCCAGTACGTGTGACAATTGAAGAGGAAATTCCTAAAGAAAAATCCGCAGAAGTAGCGGAAAGAAATATTTCGGAAGATCCTATTGTACGCGATATCATTCTCTCTGCGCCTGTAAATTTCCAAAAATTCATTCCGGCGATTGTGGAGAAATTGAAAACACGCAGCTATTCTTGGAATGAGTTGGGGGAATTGATTACCGATAATCAGGCAGTTAAGCATTCAAATGTGATTGATCTATTTTCATATTTGATGAGAAACGTTAAAAAGGGTCTCGAACCTCACGGCTTTGCAGTTTTCTGGAAAGCTATCAACGAGATAAAAATCCCTACCCGGTGGATTGGAAATCAGAAGCTAGTGCAAAATCTAGGAGGTGATACGAGCTTACGCGAAAGTCACAACGACGATACGTTGTAATGGCCGCACACGCCTCGGAGGAAACAGAAGAACAGGAAAAGGAAATAGAAAGAGTATTAAAAGCGACATATTATGATTTTGCGAACCCTGCATCCTTCGGTGGAATTAAGAAACTATCAAAGACCACCAAAGTACCTTACGAAAAAACAAAACAGTTTTTATCCTCACAAGACCCCTATTTTCTTCATAAAGGTGTTCGATACAAATTTCTTCGAAGAGCGACGCTTTCATATGGTATAAATGAGTTATGGCAGTGTGATCTAGTGGACTTAAAACATTTGGGAAAGCATAACAACGGATTTCGGTACTTACTTACCGTAATCGATGTATTCTCGAAATACGCCAGAGTGAGTGCTCTGAAAATGAAGACTGCAGAAGCCGTAAAAAATGCATTTGAAAACTTGTTTCAACAAGCAAAGCTTAAAAATATTCAAACTGATAAAGGCAGTGAATTTTACAATTCTCAACTGAAATCCTTATTTCAGAGGCATAGTATCAATCACTATTCTGCCGAAGGTGATCATAAGGCTAGCGTCGTTGAAAGGTTTAACAGAACGTTAAAAAACAAAATGTTTAGAGTGTTCACATATAGAAATTCGTATAAGTATGTAGATATTTTGCACTTGCTTGTAAAATCGTATAATGACACCGAACATCGCAGTATTGGTATGGCCCCCTCACAAGTGACTCGAGAAGTAGAACCACAAATTTTCAAAAATTATATGGTTTTCTCGAAAAGAACCCGAAATTGATTCTAAATAAGGGAGATTTAGTTAGAATATCTAAAGCAAACAAAACTTTTCGACGAGGATATTTACCAGGATGGAGTGATGAGGTCTTTAGAGTAACAAAAGTATATTTCTCTCATCCGACTACATTTGAGCTGCAAGACCTGAAATCAGAAGCTATAAAACGACGATTCTATGCAGAGGAACTGCAGAAAATCTCGAAACGCTCTAACGATTATTGGCGCATAGAAAAGGTGCTCAAAACAAAAGGCATAGGCAGGAAGAAAGAGTATTATGTAAAGTGGCAGGGTTTTGATGAGCGCTTTAATTCGTGGGTTAAGGAAGCATGGATGAGGTAAATGATTTCTACATCACGTTACCTAGCAATTCTAGTACTCAATTCTTTCCAAAAAATACGCAAGCATCATTCAGAACGAAACTAGCTCGTCCGATCATATTAACAGGTGCATGGGAAGTTGGTTTATCAGAAAAAATTTGTTCCTCGAACCTGGTTCAACATCGGCAACCATAATAATAAATATTCCATAACGTATGAAGAGACAAAAATTATCGAAAAGAACTATGCAGAATATGATATCAGAGTGAAAAAAGAGCAAGGAACTGCAGACGCAGATGTTATCGAGGAAATTAATCAAAGTATTGAAGAAAAATGCAAACATTTTGTTTCTTTTTCATTGGATCGCAAGAATATTAATGTTCATATTGCTCCTAATTACGAGTTGCATTTAACAGCAGCAAATGCCCCACGGTTGTTAACCATGCTGAACTTACCTAGAGAAGATAGAATTATAAGAATGTCGGAACGTTTTGTTTTCCGAAAACCATCCAAAACGAACAAAGACAATCACTTGAAAATTATTGCAAGAAATCTAAAACGGCATTTCATAATTCGCACCACTCGGTTTAATCATAAATATACCGATTTGGAAAACATGCACCATGAACTGTTTCAGCATATAAATTTCAATCTAATGCAAACAGGAATTGGAGGCGCTGCAGATTTCATTTTTGACTTCAAAGAAAATAAAGTCGAAATAACAGTTCAAAAGAACGTTGAACTCGAATTAAGATTATTATATGCGCCCCTTTTTATGCGTATGCTGAGTTTGACCAAGGATATTGTGTTGAAGGGGAAATCAATGCATGTATTGCAAAAAATCGACAGACCTCCATTGAACGAATATTTTCGCATAAGCATTACGGATAAACCGACAGTTCCAGAGAAAGTGAAAAAAAAACGGAACATTTACAATTAGAAGTTGGATTTTATAAGAATGCAGAGCAGTTGTTTAGCTCTTTTAAACATCTGGCGTTTAATCTATTAGCTAATAAGAAAGTTAAAATTCATATTCCCGATACATCTGCCGTAACTTTCCAGGATGGGTTAAAAGAACTCTTGGGACTAAAACAATCAACATTACACGGTGGCACTCATATTTCGGATTATCAACTGGAACTAGACGGAGGAATCACAGAAATTTATGTCTATACAGACATTATAGAATCTCATTTTGTGGGGGATACTATCGCACCTTTACTTCGTATCATTCCTGTGATGTCAACCAAAGAAGACCAAATTGTTATTAATTATCAAAGACCCCTGTATTTTCCTCTGCGTCAAAATTATATCAACTGCATCGAAGTCGAATTAAAAAGTAGTTCTGGAGATGGTATTATTTTTACGAGCGGCAAATCGCTCTTGGTTCTTTCTTTCCGACGAAGAATAGTATAAAACTACAACTGTATATGTGCGACATCATTTCGGTCCTGACTTCGCAAGAGAAAGATGCATTTGGACCGCAGAGCTTGTCAGGACTATTACTGTTCGCAGTTACAGAATGGTGGCTCGTATTTTCAAGGAGTCAGCCATCAAAGAGGATATGGAATGTTTTCAAATTTATTTCGAATGATATCTCCCATTGCAATGAAGGCAGGAAAATATTTAGGAAAACATATTCTGAGTACCGGTTCAAAGGTAATGTCAGATGTGTCGGGAACATCTCTGAAAGATTCGACAAGGGCGAGATTGAAAGAAACGTCCAAAAATATTAAAGATGACATTCTTCATAAGCTTCAAAGCGGTTCGGGTATAAAAAGAAAGAAATCGCGCAATAAGAATCATTTGCCGCGCGCTAAGCGAAACCGAAAGAATTCCAAAGCAGCGGTAGATATATTCTCATAAGATGGATGAGAGAGCGTGCGCTTGTGTATCTAATGCTTATGATTTGTTTACCGTTAATCCTGTGCAATTGTCAACCGAAGAAAGTTCGTTTACCGAAAATTTTCCTGTTGCATCTCTGAGTGATGAAACACCGATTGAATTCTTTTTCTCAGGCGTGGGAGAAAGTTATTTAGACCTAGCTCATACACTTCTTCATTTACAAGTGAAAATTACGAAAACAAATGGATCAAATATTGCAACTCCTGACGTAGTAGCTCCAGTCAATTATTTGTTGAATACATTATTTTCGGAATGTTCCATAACATTAAATGATAAGCAAGTGTCCTCACAAGCGAATTATGCATACAGATGCATGTTCGATGCCTTGCTGTCCCCAAAAGCTGCTCAAGAATCGCTATTAACGGCTGGTCTTTTCTTCAGAGATAGTCCAGGAAAGATTGACGCAACCGAGATTTTAAACGCAGGGGAGGGATTCAAAACTAGATATAACATTTGCACTGATGTCAGCTTCGCAAGATTTCAAAATAGTTATACAACATGCTTCCTTATTTGTTAGGAAAGTAAAGGTCGCTCCTTCAATTTTAATAGCGCACGAGACCGCACTTTCTAGAGGCGCGATTAAGATGCCCCTTCGCAGAACAGAGGTGAAATCCTTCGCGCTTTCTTCAGGAATGCAATCTATTACTATTCCAAATGCATTTATTGGACAGGTACCAGCGCGACTAATCATGGGTATGGTATCTAATATTGCATATAATGGTGATTTTTCTAACAATCCATTCAATTTTAAGCATTATGATTTATCATACCTCTGCCTATTAGACGGAAATCGCATGATTCCTTCAAAACCCTATCAACCGAAATTAGATACCTCTAACAGTTATAGCAGATGTTATATGAGCCTTTTTACTGACTTAGGGCGATATCATAAAGATCAAGATATCAATATAAGTTATAGCGAATATAAGGACGGGTACACGTTGTTGGCAATAGATTTAACGCCAGATCTCAGTGCAGATGGAATGCATGATTCGGTCCTACGAAATTCGAATTTGGCTTTGGATATTCGCTTTAGTAAGGCACTACCCGAAACGGTTAATTTAATCGTTTATGCGGAGTATCGAAATGTCATAGAGATTGACAAAAACCGTAACGTTTTAACTGATTTTTAAAAATGAAATCTCAAAGCCTATGTAATCTCGCCTGCAGCGATTCCATTCTTCTCGATCCAAATTCGGAGGCGTGTACGCTTCCGATGAATTGCCTAGTACACTTACAGGCTATTCATGTTTTATTGTAAATTTAGATTCTAGGGCGAAGCCTGGAAGCCATTGGGTTGCGTTAGCCTTTAGGAACAACACTTGTTTTTACTTTTGTAGTTTCGCTTCAGTTCCTAAGAAGGGTAAGATTTTAAACTTCATCAAACAGAATTCACAGAAACTGATGCGGAACAAATGTCGCTACCAAAGCGCTACGTCCTTTACTTGCGGTCAATTTTGTCTTCATTTCCTATACAAATTTGTGAGAAAGCAGACTTTATCACCTCTAGATTCGAATAACATTGCATTCAACGAAAAGTTTACTCAAAGATTTGTAGCTAAAAATTTTCGCCTACAAAAGTGTTGTTTGTGACACCACACTCAAATCAAATATGTCATACCTATGAATACCGACATAAACGTGCTTGAACACGTTTTCAACATTTTTCTCATCTTTTGCATTCTAATTACAACATGTATGGAGGAAGGAGGGGTCGCTGCTGATACAGAATGTATAAAAGGAGGCAACACAAGCTGCAGAACTCTCTTTACTGTTTTTAGTAATTAACCAAAAAGCAATGACTCCCGAACCGAGATATGGTTTCATGTACCTAAAGCGCGCCAACCCCTCTGACGCTTATGTGATCCATTGTTTCACCGATTCTCTGTACGACAATATGATCTCCTGTGTACAAGCTGCCACATCCTATTCCATGGAAACAACGGATTCCGACTGTAAAATGAAAATAGCCTATTTTAAGATTTTGAACAATTCTGCTATTGTGCGCGAGCTGCACAATCCTTCAGTCTACAGACAAGTATTTGATTGCACAGCATAATATGAAACTGAACATCATGACTCAAAGACAGTAACTAAATGTGCAAAATGAATATTCTGTAACAAAGTGAATATTAGTTCTATGTATTGTATTATACGCAAGAAAACTGATTGTTACACTCTACATAAAAATATTGTTCTGTAACGAATGCACTGCCTACGAATATTTGCACTGATAACTGTTATATATTGTAAGCATAAAAATGATTGTAACACTCTATGTAATAATATTGAATAAAAAATTATTTTCCCGGATAAACTGTGTTCGTTTACTTTCGAGTCGTGTCTTCATTATGCATGTTGCAATGCTGTTACGCAAGATTTCCTGCTAGATATGTTTTTCTTTCATTTCTTCCTTGAAGATTTACGCAAGATTTCCTGCTCGATATGTTTTTCTTTCATTTCAACCCTGAAGATTAAACGCGCAGACCCCCCTCTACTATTTTTTCCCTGTCTTACATAAGAGTTGTTTTTGAATAATCAGATTTGTAAAAACAACTGCGTTTTTAAAAATTTGTCCTTCATTTCGAGTATAAAACGTCAATCTGGCTTTCAACCTTTATCTAGTCTGTTCCTGAAGTTCCTAACGCGCTACATTTTTTTTTGGATCAGTCCGCGTCTCCTTACCGCCTTCTTCTTGATTTCTGAAGTTCTTTTGGATAAATACGTTCCTTCTCTCCTCCATGGAAAATGGTGAGTGGAATTTGTATTTTTTCCTTTTCCGCTTAGATACATTTCTGTATTGCTTCATTAATCTTCGTTTTTAAAATTTTCTAGAAAGCTTTGATTCCTCTTGCGCCAAAAAAAGAAAATTTAACGTAGACTTATCAAAAGAGAGCGGCGGCCTGTCGAGTAAAATAGCAACTCCCTATTCGGTACATGTTGATCAAATCCCTGTTCTTCTAGAAGGGATGACACACATTCAGGAACATCTGGAATCTATGTAATAAATTACGTTGGAGTAGGGAGATATCCAAACTTCTCCTGATTTGTGTATACATTAGAATTGTTCCCAAGTCGGCTTAACTTTTAAAAAGTGTGTGCGTTTAAATTTTTTCTAACTTAAGGAAACACACACACACAGTGATCTTTTGCATTCTTTCAAAAAAACATACTTTGGAAACTGTTGTTCAAAATAAAGTGTCTGTTACTGCCTATTACGATAAAAAATTTGTTTGCGAAGATGGCATACATACATTGTCTTATGGTCACAAAGATATTTAATATTGTTTTCTGTATTGTAGAAAGGGTTGGTTTTAACTCAATTTGTGTATATGTTTCTACAAATTATCTCCCTACTCCTATGCTTTGCTTTGTGGCTGCTTTTTTTATTGAATGTGTGTTTTTGTATATTCAACTTTTAATATGCTCTTCGTTTTTAAAATGTGTTTTTGTATATTCAACTTTTAATATGCTCTTAGTTTTTAAAATGTGTTTTTGTATATTCAAGTCAACTACCAATACAACTCAGTTTAATTTCTTGTGAAATCAAAGACATGAAAGACGTAAACACTAATCAGTCAGTTTCTGCTTTGTGTTTGCTTGCTTTTCTGTGCCTTACATTTTGAGAGGATTAGGACGAATCATATGAAAATCGTTTTTTGCTTCTGGTTCTGTGACAACCTCTGTTAACCACTTAACGGTTTTCTTTACTTAGAAATGTTTATTGTTCATTACCATCTAAATAAAGTCACAATGCAAATTTGTAAAAAAAAACAATTTTCATTAAAAATTCCTTTTGTCATTAATTTTAATTTGAGTTTCGTTTATGGTGCAAGAGCCTTAATTCAACCATGCTGTAATAAAATCAATCGAAAAACAAAAGTGCAAGTAAGAATGTACTAATTTTGGATATCAAATGACATAATAAAAACTATTAAGTGGTTATATAAAAAAAACGAAGGTCAGATCCGCATGCCTTATGGCGGCCTTGGAAATGCGGACAAAGCTTTACTAATTTTCTTTCGACTAACTCGTCACGTTTCCCCTCTCTGCTTTGCAGAGTAAACCCGTTTTCACTGCAGTGCTTTCATTCTTTAAGACGTGCAGTGGTGGTGTTTTGGTGTGAATTGTTTCCCCTCCAACTGTTTTTGTCGCGATTTGATCATGCGGTGTTTTAATGGACACTGTTTTCATATCGTGCGGTGTTTTACTGGAAATTGTTTTAATGGAAACTGTTTCAAAATCGTGCAAACATATACTACTATTAAATGCCATATGACTTTCTAAAATTTACATCAATGAACTTAATTCCGGAATTAATTAATGCAGGGTTTCTTAAACTGTGGGACATGCACCCCTAGGGGGTCATGATAACTCGACGAGGAGGGCGAGCATATTGAATAGATGAAAACAAAGGATTATTTAAAAAAATATTAATTTACCAAAAATAAACAAACAAAATACATTATGATATAAAAAATACACATTTACTCTGATATAATGCATTAATAAATGTATCAGTATTGTGCAATGTATATGATTATTAATTTTACAATACTAAATTAAGAACATGTGTAATAATTACCAGTGATCCCATTGGCTTGTCATATATAAAATTATATTAAAAAATTAACAGTTACCTTCATAATCTGTACAGGTTTATAATAAATCTCTTAACTGCTGATTAAAACTTACGTGATTCGCACCCCGACGCCACTATTTTCCATGTGGGCGCGTGTATGTGATACATTGGGGGGGGAGGGTGTAAATCCTTCGCAAACATACTATCAAGGTCCTTTTATTGCATTCCAAAGCCTTCCGAATAATTTTATGGATAGCAGTGCACTGAAAAGATCGTACTTCGGAAAGATGTAAATATACGTGCGAGGCAATTAACGCTTTGGCTGACCGAGACGTTTATATACGCCTTCGCACAAACAGATTAAAGTCGTATTGTAGCTCTAGTGTCAATGATCAATATAATATTATTCTATGGAGAGAGGGGGGATGAAATTTAGGACTCAATATTGGATCACAAATTATGGAAATTTGAGAAACCTTAAATTAATGAGATATTATATTTTGGGGGTATCTGTGTTTAAAATACTTAATCCTTTGACGAATACATTTCTACTTTGTTTAATTTTAATGATATAATACATAAAACACTATCATGATCCCTTATATTAGTTATCATTCAAGAAAATTAGGTGTAGCCTTGTCTCTTTGGGTCGGGTTTCACTGCGAAACCGATGTAAAAGTAGAAATAATATGCATTTTTACGAGTAATTTTATATGTATATTCTAAAAAAAGGGTCACTAAATATCAATAAAGTATTCTTTAATATACTTTCTTCGAAATTACAATTCCGGACGTAGTCAGTCATTTTAACTATTTATGCATTTTTTTTAAAAATGAAATATAGTATGTGAGTAGAAATTACATTATATATACTTCATTTAATTTGATGATGCAAAAGCTTGAAATGTTTTAAAGATGAAATACGTTTTAAATTAAAAATATCATAAAATGCATCATATAGCTTCACCATCATTTCTGTCTACCTATTTATGCGTAAAATTCGAAAGTGTTCCGTTACCTAGAAGACCAAGCATCGAAATTTAAATAATCAAAAATTTATCAATATATCGATCCGAAAGGCGTTTCTCTCAAAAATGCAAGGACATAAAGCAATCGGAAGCGTCATTCTAAACAAAACAAAAAAGAAACAAGAAAATCCAATTTACCCCACCGCAACGAAATCTATTCTTCTAGAAAACAAAATCCGATATAAGGCAAATACATTATTTCTATTCTTTACTTTCGATTTTTTCCCTCCTTCCTGAAGATTACGTACTCAAAAATGGAAACAAAAGAAAAAGTTTTAAACATTAAAGTTGCTCTACCTGTTCAGATCAGAATTTAGTATTATTCTTTTTCGAGAAATAAAGTAAAAGAGGACAGGGTAACTTTTTGTTCCATCGCTTGGCAACAAATTGGGCGTTCCTAAAGAGAGCATTTTCTGCTAGACCCTTTTTGTTTTATTCTGTAATAAAAGAGACAGAATATCAAGGAAAGGTGGAGGGGGATTACGACCTCAAATAGGATGAATTTACTGTCATTGCCTTAGTCCATTACATAGAGAATGCTAAAATGTGTATGAGCGAAGTTTACAGAGTTCATTTTAGTTGTGACCATTATTTTAATCTAGAGTAATCAGTGTAATTTGTAAAATTTGTTCTAGAATGTGTCGCGGCCCAAAGGTAGCGCATATGAGAGAGTTAGTGGAAGAAGCAGACATGTGATTAATAAATAGCTAATTTTATTTAATATTTAGCACTTTATGAAATACACTTCTACAATTTAACTCTGGGAGCAATATGATATCCTAACCAGATATCGGATAG
>BMAO01008923.1:0-10654 GCA_019973975.1 Trichonephila clavata | reverse complement strand
TGGATTTAATATAGGTAGTGATATCCAGCAACAAATTTTATTAAAAACTGTATTTTATACAAAGTAATTTTTAAAATTTGATTCGATAATAAATATATTTTATTTTAACTTTAAGGGCACATGGTGCGATTTATTACAAAAATCTTCGATTTAATGGTATAATTCTTATCTTAAATACAGTACTGGGCTAAAATTGGAAAATAAGCCAAACCAAAGATACTTAAATCCAAGCAATAGAAGGTTAAGTTTCCCCGTGGGAAACAGAACTCTGTCAATATTCCACTAAATTTAATGGTTTTTAAAATTTTTTAAAAAGATTATAGAAATTATATAAAAATAATTTAGGCTAAACAAAATTATTTGAATTTTTGACTGATTTTTATCAATTAAATCCTTCACATCCTTTTCATATGGTTTCACAGACTTAATAGAAAATTAGTTCAACAATCTTACAAAGGAAACATACAGTTAACTTTTATAAAATTGCTAGGCTTATAAGTTCACTTCCTTGTATTTTGAGGAAGAATGATTTAAAAACATTTTTGAATTCAAAGATTTTTTTTAATATATTAATGATCTTTTAATTAGTCTAAAGCAAGGGTGGGCTACTTTAAATTTTTTCAAGGAGTTGCAGGTCACCCAGTATTAGTGGCGCACACGGGTGGGGGAGGGTACACAGGACCCTCATTCATTTTTTCCCCCGATTCATTATAGTTCCATGTATATAGTACATAAAATGGATTTAAGTATTTGATATTAGTAATTTTTTTCTTTATTAATGCTAATTATTATTCCGTAATTTTTGTTGTTGCTGTTTTTTGTTCCCAACAATCGACAAAATCAAAAAAATATGTTTTGTTGCGTATTTGGGTATGATACGTGAATAGTAGACCTTCAACCCTCGACCCCTTCCCTTTAAAAATTCTTGTATACGCTACTGCCAATGTCGTAGGTGTGGTGAAGTGAGGAAAAGGTTATTACTTAATAAGTACGGAATATATAAAAAACTTTTAAAACAGCGTTTAAAGTAAAATTCAAGATAGGAACTTAATAATAGCCCCAAATATAATATCAAATGATACATTATGAAACAATTCAAAATACATTAAAAATAAAACATTTTTATCTTCAGTTAGTTTTTGTTATAGTCAGTAGAAGGCTTAGTCTGCGTACTGTCAGCCAATCTTGAATTTTCCGTATATAATTACTAACTGATAAAATTTTTAGGCGGTCACCCAAAATGTCTTGGCGTCCACTGGTCGACCGCGATCGACGTAATGCCACACCGGGTCTAAAGTATCACTTGCATACTCTATTCTTTGAAAATTTTAATTTTAATACACACACAGATGTGTAAACAATAGTTAATAAATTTAAATTAAAACCACTTTGTTCTATCTTGGAAGCAATGTGCACAAATTTGAATGAATATCTACTCTAAGTAGTTTTCTATCAAAATAGATAACACCAGCCAAATAGTTAAAAAAAAAATTTTTTTTAAAGTAGCATTTTATATAATTAATATTTTACAAAATTCCAAGATTTGTCTTTTTAACTTAAGTTTTCCAACAGGAAATCCTTCCCATAAATTATATCAAACATACATAAGTATACAATGGAATTCTTTTAATTCTTCTCAGAAGTACCCACCCAATAAAGAAAACAAATTTTGGAAAAAATATATTTTCAACATAATCTCCTTTTAGCTCAATACACTTTTCCCAGCAGTGATTAATAAATTCAATAATACCCTTTTTATAATAAGAACTGTCTTGCTCCTCAAAATAGCCATTAACTGCCTACATCACTTCATCATTGGAAAGTTTTTGACCATTGAGCCATTTTTTAAAATTTGGGAATTAGACACCATGACCTTGCTTGCAGATGGAACAGTCTTAGCTTCTTTGGAGCCAGTTCTCCCTTTTCAGTCCCTTGTTTTGAGTGTTCTTTTATCTTGGGTGTGAAGTGATGGGTCCATGTTCCATCCACAGTTATGAAAGAGCAAAAATTTTGCTTTGTTGCTGTGGAACTTCACTAAACACTCAATTGAACATGTTCACAACACTTTTTGCTCAAGTGTGAGTCACACTGTACCCCTCTTGCACATTCATTTGCACTTCTTTTCAGGCCCAAATTTTCAGATATGCGACATATCGCACTTTTTGAAATGCCTACTATGTCTGCCAGCTTATGCCCTTTCAGTCAACGATCATCCAGTACTGCTTTGTGGATTTTCTTCACCATTTCTGGAGTAGTCACCTCATTTGGTCGACCAATGCAATGCTCCTCTTGGCAGCTTGTACGGCTTTATTTAAACTCTGCTACAATATTTTACAGTTTTAACAAAGGAACACACTTTCACAGAGTAGAATCTAGTTCAGCTTTTATATTGGTTGGGCTGAGGCTTTTCAAATAAAAGTATTGTATCACATCACGATGACCAATTTTCTCCACTTTCACAACTTCACTGAAAACAGTCACTATTGATGGCTGCCAAATTAATACTAAACAACGTGGATTATTCAAACTTGAAATATATGCTTCATAGATTGCATAGTTTCTAATAAAGTGATATTTTTCACACAACTACCACCATCTCTCGGTCAGGCCGGGTACTCATGGGACCACCCTTTTTATATTTTCAGACAATTTCAGAAAATAACAATAAAGACAGTTTTGTTTTAAGCTTCATAAAATTTATTAGACAATTTTTCAAATTTATAATTTATTTCATTTCTCCCCTTAAAGTTTACATGTTTCTACAAAGCAATGACAGTAATATCTCAATTACTTAAAATACAATTTTCTTACTTTGATTTGTCTTCCTCGAAATAAGGATTCATCTAAAGCAGTAGACGTGGACACAGAATCTTTGTCAGCAAATTCAATATAAGCAAAACTACAAGGAAAAAAAATTATAATCAACAATTTTAATGATCATTGTTACTTTAAATAGTATAATTTTTTAAAAGTATCTTTATTAAAATATCGACAAATGACAAGGAGTATATTTTTTTCTAGAACCGATATTTCAAAAAATTAAATCAATGTTACTTTAAAAAAACTAATATATATATAAATATACTTTAAAATATAACAAAATACTTTAGTGAAACCTGTGAACTTAAGCAAGTTTTTCAATTTTACAAATAAAATATTTGTTAGTTAAATGTCCAATAAGACAATTCACATGTTTCAGAATTCCATTTCAACAGATTCTCGATTAAAAAAAACTCCATGAAAAGATCAGATTTTTAAGGAGAAGAACCCAATTCAGATTTAAAAGATCTTAATTTCATAAATTAAGAAATAACTCTAAAACTATGAATTTTTTAAAAACTAATAAAGTGAATTAAATTTATGTAAAAACTTTGTCCCAATTTTGGTGGAAAAAAATAAAGAATTAATACATCATGCCTGCCAACTTTTGAAAATGACAGGGCATAAAAAACACTATATTGATATTTTAAGCAAATTCTTAAAATACAGGATAAACATTTAAAATTTTATGAAACAAAGCTATAAATATGTTTGTAATAATATGAAGAAAATTTCACAAAAATATTTTGATGAGCAAAGTACTTATAGGAATTGATAATTCATATATACCCCCCCCCCCCACAAGCAACATACAATAAAATGACATTACTCAACTCTTTTAGATGTATATAAATAAAACTACATACACAGAAGTTAACAATTCACTCAAAAGATTACATCGATACTACAGCCACAATCAATAACCGTCACAAGTACATGAATATTTTAAAATGTGAGTTTCCTTTAATGTGCAAACTTTAAAGATAGAACCATCTACAACATTCTCATCAACATAAAAATAAGAAAGCATCTTTTTTCTGATGCTAAATGCATTAAATGACACAAGCAATCCATATTTAAAATCCCTCCTTTAAGAAGGTATTAACTCAATTTTTTCCTTTGCATTACAACAGAATTACTAAAAATGAAACTAAATATCCAAGAAGAATAAAACATTTTTTAAAAATAGATACAATGGAATTCACTAACAAACTTGGAATGGCAAAAAAGGCTACTTTGAACTGGATGTTTTGCAGAATCAAAGTGATCCCAATGGGATATAGTTTAGTTTGATCATTACTGTCTATTGCAATCTATTACCGATCACTACTGTCCTTGTTTCACGCATTGAATCATACCTTTTTTCTGACTAGAAGTAAATACATTAATCACAGCATATGTTTTAGTCCTTGTAATCTGCTCTGCTTGGTAATGTTAAACTTTTAGAAACATTTTGAAAAAGGATTGACAGGTTCAGCTACACAATTAAGTAGAACATGATTTTGTTGGAACTTCAGCCCTGATTAAATTCGGTTGGACATCCAACCTTGGAAAAAACTACCCAATTTTAAGCAACTGTTACTTGATTTATCATTTATGATAAATTTTGGAATTTTCCTTGTGACTGGTATTATGGCAAACACAGTTGACAGTTTGACATCATCACAAAACTTATATTTCTCTCCTTTTGGGATGCATTTATACAATTAAATTTCCTTTCTTTTAATATTCTTTATACATTTGAAGGTATATTAAGCTTTTGCTAGACATCATGGTAACAATCAAAGAAAACAAATTGTTCAGCAATATGAAACATAGGAAATATTAACATGTGCAAGGCACAAAATGAGTTTAGTTTACAGAGGAAGAAAAATTAAATTGCTTAATGAAACCACAAGTAAATCAGGAAGCAATAGATAATGTAATATAATATGCAGGAGGAAGGACAAACTTCATGAATTTTTAAAATCCAATGACATCAAATTCTATGATTTTTGTCAACCAATTTTCCAGCTGTGAATGCAAATCATAAATAAAAGCTGTGTATCGGAATAGTTGGTGGATTACTGAAATTTTGCAAAAATGAGCAAGCATAAAAGCGCAATGAAAGGCTAAAAAATTTACATTTTATGCTCAAAACATAAGTTGGTAGGTATGATACATTAATTTTATAAGAAGCATTTTATTTTATATTTGATTAAAATAAGAATTAAGACCCTTAATAGAGCCATTGTATCAAGAGTTTTTTCTCCTTTAAAAGAAAATGAATTACTTTACATACTCCTTTTAATTTTAAAATCTTGTTTTCATTTCAGTTTTTTGTGAAACATCTTAAAAAAGTATTTTTATACATATTTCTTTCATAATGATTTGTTCTTCATTGACACTTAACTATAACTATATAACTGATTTTACAACTTTTATTACAATTGTAAAAATAACTTGCATTAAATTATTTGATACATTTTAAAGTATGATTTTTCAACATAGAATACACATTTTTAGATTTTTAAGACAACTACATTCTCAAAATAACCAAATCATAATTTTTAGTACAATAAGGCAGAACTAAGTTCTCATTGATTTAATTACCATAGCAATAAAACTACATAATGGACTACTGATATTACATTCCATCATTTGAAACTAAAATCAAATGAGGATTGGCTAAACACGATACTAATTTGATATCAAAGTGCTATGTGACAAGTTGTTGATGTTCACCAAGATGGGCGAAAACATTAGAATATGGTTACCGTGATATTTTTATTGTGTGGTAATGTTGTTGCCATGGGGATGAGGTATATTTATAATTAATTTTTAATTGTTTTTTCAACAAGGTAACTATTAATTTCAGACAATTTTAATAAGATTTTTTAAAAATTTAACCCTTTCCCTTGCATTTTTCCAAGCTATTGCTTCAGTCTTTTAAATTTTGTGCTATTTTTAATTATAGATATTTCTAATATCATTGATGAGTATCAGCATATTTTTTAATGGATATGAGGGTTGTGCTTTTAATTATTGTGAACCAAATTCCCACTTTTGGTCAATTTTGAAATTCTGAAGAAATACCAGATAACATTAGTAAAAAAGCTTTAATTAATGTTACATGCCTAACAACTAATGTACCACAAAACCTCTTTAGTCATGGGTTTAAGTGATAAGGATAACAATCTGATCTGTTTCTGAACTCTTCATTAAAGCCACATCTGGATATGGAAATTCATTCTTAAAGCACAAATTTTTATCATTTCTCAGATAAATAGACTTGAACCTAAATCTATTAGTACAGTTATTAACTGTCTTTTTTTAGTCTTGCTGACATTTCATTATAAAATACCAGCATTTTCTACAATACAAGTAATCTCTGGAAAAAAACAACACTTAAATTTATTTTGTTATCTTAGAGTGTTTGTAAATAATTAAGCAAGATAGGTGTGATAGTTATTCAACAAGACAAACAATATTTACAACAAAATTGAGGGCAGCATTTCATATGGAATGTCAGAAATCTACAAATTTAAACATCCAAGCTGAATTTTTAATTGTGAAAATATGAAAAAACACTACTGGAGTTCTTTTTGGACACACAAAATATTTGATACATATAACAAACAAGGATTCTTTTTACTGTAAGTAGACAAGATACAGAAGACATCAAATATAGAATTACATTACTGAAAGAATAATTCTTTTAAACACTTACCCTTTAGGATGACCACTATATTTGTCACACTGTATTGTTACTCTATTGATAGAGCCACATCCATGAAAATGTTGCTCTAATTCTTCAGCCGTCGCACCATAATCAACCTACAAAGAATGTTTTTTATAATACGGAAATAAAAGATTTTCAAAAATAGTGTAAAGTATTATCTATATGAACAATACAAATATCATTACATAAAATACTTACATTTCCAACATATATAGACCGAGAATCAATTTCCATTTTTTCTTCAGGACTAAGGGCCAATAGACCTAGTGAACAAAGTAACAAATTTATTTAAATTCTAAATTAATACTGAAGTAAAAACACAAAGCTTTAGGCACTGGTTCAATTATTACTCACCAGGTGTACTATGTGCCATTTTTTCAACTTCATTTTGCATCTGTTTTATTTTTTCAGCCTCTTCTTCCATTTCTTTCACACGAGCTTTAATCATTTCTAAATCCTTAAAGAATTTTTTTTAAAAAAGAGCAAACAATTAAATTTACAATTCATCTTAATAAATACAATAAATTTCAAAAAGGAATACAAATTTTTAAAAATATTTTAGAAGTTCCTCTGTTAAAAAAATTGTTTTTTTATTATTTAAGTCAACTCGAATTAAAGTTAGCAGAAAATTTAAAAAAAAGGAAAACTTTAATATGAAAACACAATGCTTTTAAATACATTTGAAATAAATGACAAGAGTTACAAATATTGAAATATATAGAAAAATATTTTATGTAAAGGTATAAATTTATAGGCAATTGAAATATTACAACATATTACCAAGATGTTACAAAATATTTCAGCTGAACAATTATAACTCATTAATTACATTGCTATAAAAGTGTTTGTGTACTCTCTATAGAATTGTTTTAGAATAATTCAACAAAAATGTATATAATTGTAATGCACAAAAATTGTGTAATAAAAATGTTCAACAGAATTCAATACACAAAACGAGTTTCAAAAAAGGTTTTCTGAAAAATTAATTTGAAATAAAAGTTATATCACAAAATACTAGAACAGAAAGATTAATTTCTTAACTTTACATCAACTTAATTTTTTTCACAAGATTTTACAGCAAATTTTAAATGAATAAACACACTAAAAAGGCAGTATTAGTTAAAATTAATTCAATGTTTTGAAAGTTTAAAAACTAATACAAACAAATGGACTTTAATGACATTTTTAAAAATTTAGTTTGATCAGGATACAAAATAACGCATAAACATTGCAAGAATGCTTTTAAATAAAAAAACCAGTAAAAAATTACTCAACTTCTAGATTATATGCATAAAAAAATTACAACACAAACAGAAATTTAAAATAAAATATAGGAAACAATTCTTTCACAGAATGTTTTTGCAATAAAATAGTTTCATAAAGTTTAGTTGGAAAAACAAACCCAATTTAAGATTTTGTAATACAAATATACAACAGTGAAGTAACTAGTTTTCTACATTGGTCATTTATAAAAAATTATCATGCACTTGCAGGAACTGAATATGCATGATAATGGGCTAAATTCAAGTGACGTCATAGTCACAACCACAATCACATGCTTTTAGCCAATCGATTCATGTGCTTAACAAACATGCTGTTCCCAACACCCATGAACTATTGTCGATTTTTGCTTTGTACAGAAGCATCCCTTTCCAAAAATACATAAAAAATAATTTTTGTAAATTTTAAAACTTTATGAAGAATTTTAATACTTGAACATCTTTACCTGATCAAATTTGAAATTTTATCTAAATTTTACAAATAGTTCAACAAGTACAAGACTAATGGTTTTTGAATTCAACAGAGAATATGTGATTGCTGTTATCATGTTACTTTGTAATTTAGCCTTTGCATAAAGATACACATTGAAAATGTATAAAGACACATAAGACTTTTTTTCACTTTAAGGAAATTCCAGTTATAATTTTGTTCACAATACGATCAATCGCATGTTATTTGTCTTGAAAAATCAACTGATTTTCTACTTTTATAAGACATTTTATATACCTGGACTCTTTTTTTTTTTCTTAACAAAAAATTAACCTTTTGTATTTTGTGCTGCTGTGAGGAATAAGTTGAGTTAATAACAAAAATGGAGATAAATTTTATATTTAAAAAAAGTCTTTTCCAAAATCAATGTACTGTGCAACAATGATTATTTCTTAAAACAGTAGATAGATCCTGCATTTGCAAAGAACAGAACTACTTTTCCTCAATACTCTTTTATTACTTTACTAATTCAAAGAATTATGCTGTTAAATTCAGCAGAATCAATTTTTTAGTTCTACGACCAGAGCATTCTTCAAAACTTCTCCATTAGTTGGGAATTTGATCACATGAAATATTTATAAAAATTAAGGATACACTATGAAAAAATAATTTATTTTATTCAAGTGCTATTTGTCAGTTAAATATTTCAGTTTTGTAGCCAACAAGATCTTATCACCTCTTTCTGAATTTCTTTTATGGTAATTTTTATTAATCAGTTTTTTGTTGCAAATGGTTTTAATAATTTGTATAAATACTTCAACAAGTCTAGTATATTTGCCTCAATCATGCAAGTAAGGAGCTCTCCTCTCATGACTGCAAAATTTTGTTTATAATGTCATGTTGGGACAAATTAGTTAAAATAGTATAGACTTGGTTTTCTTTAGATGAAACCATAAATATTTTTTCCTTCCCTTGTTAATTTTCTTTTAATATTTTGTTTTGCTGCAGATGATTTTTGTTTCATTTTCTGATATCAAGATCATAAGTTCTTTCTTAGAAGTTATAATTTTACATTTCTTTTGAGGGTCAAATTCAAAGTTTTCTTATATTTATTGAAAGATTTGAAATGTGAAAGATTTTATGAAATTAAAACATTTATGACTTTACAGCCCAATAAAAATAGATTAACAGTGTGTGGGACCTACAGTTCCATAAATCTCAAAAGGCTATAAAACCAAACATGAATGCTTTAATTTTGTCTTTTTTATTTTGCCAACTTTGAAAGCTTTTTAGTGCCTATTTTCTTTTGGCACTTCGTATAAATAGTACATTATATTTACCAGCATCTCATCAACTTTGAAAGGTTAAGAAGCAGCTTCCTTTTCTCAAACAAAATTTAAAATGACACTAAATTTATTAGTCCAACCATGTTACTCCATCATTGTAAGCCATAAATGAAACTAAATGTCTAAAAAAATCTCATCTTTTAAAAATTCATCCATAATGAGTAGGCTAATACTTTTTTCCAAAGGAATATTCAATTCAATTTGGAATTGCAAAAAGGAAACATTGAATTAAATATTTTGCAGGATACAAGTAAATAATAATCACAAATGGGTGAAATAATTAGTACTTTGTACCATTATTGCCATCAGACCTTGAATAAAAAAACCCATTTTAAGTATTTAATAATATACTTGCAAGATGAATTCATGAATCATGCCCATGTTTTAGTCTCGGCAATGTCAGACTCCCCCTCCTCCCAAGAACATTTTCTGAAAAAGTGGATCAGCAAGATTGGCTGTGTAGCCAAAGGTGCCTTAACCCCCCTCGGGATGAACATCACATATCTGCGTTAGCATGAAACACACAGTTCCTGAACGGCACACATTTGCACACTAGCGTATTTCTCCCTCCACAGCCAAACGTCATTAACGTGCGTCATACACCTAGAACGTTTTGGATGCACAATTTTTTGGCAATAGATGGCATATGTCTATAAGGTTTGAGACACATGTAGATCTGACCTACTTGAAATGAGAGAAATATTACTCACATACACATGGTTTTTGTTTTATAAACATAAGAGGAAGGGAATGTTTCAGAACTGAATGCTTTATAACTAACTGTTCTTCAAATGAACACATAGTTTTTGTTTATAGTGAAGAGGAAAGTTATTTTCACTACAGCATTTTGTTTGGGTTTGCAGTGTAGTTTTTAATGACTAATTAGATCTGGTAGACAAAATTATTTTTACTTTTACAAGGTTGAAGTATCGAAAATGTTTAAACTTGGAATATCAAAATGATGCAAAATTGATTTTAAATTAGAATCAGAGTAGTGATAGTGACAAATATATTTCGATTGAGTATTTAATTCTGATATTTCAGACATTGTATGCGA
>BMAO01008922.1:0-13564 GCA_019973975.1 Trichonephila clavata | reverse complement strand
GGCTCTTTCAGTAAGATCATTTCATTTATTTCTGTTTTCAATAATTAAACTTCATATTTGTGATTTATTTATAATGGAAGAAAAAATTATTTACTCAAAATGAATTTCAAGTTGGATCTATGATCATAATATACTGTATTTTCAATAGTCATTTTAAGTTTTTAATTTGATACGTTCTTACATTGGTGATATTATACATGGTTATAATGATAATCGAAATGAAATTTTAATCTAATATTTTTAATAATTCATTTTCTTAAAAAGTTCATTAAATTTTAAAATTGAATAAAGAATTTGGAAATTTAATGTCTAATATAATAGTAAAATATGAAATAAGAATAATTTTATTTTCTGAAAATTACTTTTTTAAAAAAAATTATCCCTTTATTGGTTGGAGATTAAACTTAAAATAAGTAAAAAAAATATCAACCCAAACCATTTTACATCAAGTTATTCAATTTCTAATATTACATTACTGCATTTACTCTCACGGAATATCATTTTACGATAATTTTCTTTATTTTATTTATCTTATCCTTTGATTTTTGTTGTTATTTTGCTTAACAGTTTTGCTTAGAGACGTTATAAGCTATTGTGAATAAAAATAAATAATGATATCTAATCGTAAAAGTATCAATTATTATTCTATTCACTACATTAACAAAAAAGTTAGATCAAAGGAGCACATATAAAATAGTATGATTTACGCAATATATATATATATATATAGCAAAGTGTTTTTGTTCTGTGAGTACACTATGTTAAAAAATAGTTTTTTTTTTTTTACTATTCTAGGATACTGAAATGTATCAATAGTAGCAAACAAACCTAGAGATTTCTATGTAAATTAATTTATTTTGAATAATTTAAATAATATTAGGGGGAAGGGGGGCCCAAGTATTAATTACCTTCATTGTGTAAATTATACAACTGTTCACACTCATTGCTGAATTTATAAAACTATAATTTTCGTGCATTATGTAGTTCTAAATACATTGTTATATTAGCAAGCAACACCGTCTTTAACATTATAACTGCTTTTGAATGGAAACTTGGCGAAATATTGGCAATGCAGCCAAGTTGGCATAATTAATAAGTTTATTAAAGCAACCCGAATAACTTTTGTTATATATATATAGAGAAATATATATATATATATAAAGGGAGTTTTAATTACCATATGTTTTAATTCGGTACAGTAGCTTATGTGTCCTCGGCATTTAGCGTAATTCGATTAGATACAATAAGATAGTCAATAGATCTATAATATTGTTTCTAGTGCGACGTTTACTAACTATACCTGTACGCTTATAAGTGGATGCATTAATTCCCGTGGGTCAATATGTGTATCCAATGAACAAAAATATCAAATCTATCGAAATTTGATACAATTTAAAATGTTCCTCAAAACTTTTATGGGTTCAGTTGGGAAACAGTGAATCAGAACATTCTTCTCTTCATAGTTTCCTATTTTGATAAACAGTAGACTTAATTCAAGATGAAAGTCCTTTCAGGTATCAAAGATAATAAAATCGCACATTTTTACTTACCTCCTGTTAAAAAAACTGTAGCTCTCTCCGTAAATGTTTTCTGTAGTTATGTTAATAAATATAATCATAGTTCTATAAATATTTTTTTTATTTCTAATGGGCTGCGGATTGGTATTTTACCTTTTGCAAACCAGTACATTCCCAGAAGCTGGTATCTCTCTTTTTAGTGCGGTACCCTATAGGGGTATACCAATCACCACAGGTAATTTTGACGCAAAATTTCCTCCCTAAAAGGAGGCACCTGAGCTCTGTCGATGTGAACCTGTACGAGGATTTAATTTTGCCGAAAGCACCCTAGCCAAACAGAAACTCTATGAATATTTTACATGCCGTATAATCATACGGCATGGCCACTATCGATTTTCTGAATCATGAAAATCCACCGACTTGGGCCGGGGTCGAACCCGCAACCTTGGGTGCAGAGGGCCAGCGACAAACCAATCACGCCACCCAGCCGGCAGTTCTAAATATTAGTTTTGAAGTTTTTAGACTACCGTCCCTAATTCTCCTTCAACACGGTATAATGTTTCCTTTAAAAAAATAACGAACTTATCACGTTATGCATTTTCCACCCATGAAAAATGGCTAAAAAAATTTAGGAAATTTCATTAGAGAAGTATATTTAATAGAAAAAAAACCCTTTTCGGACATATTATAAACTGTATTCAATGTATTGTTTGGTCCTATAAATGTCTAGTGTTCTTACGCTATACGTAATTCTAGTTTTGAATTTGACACAACTGACTCCCTCAACTTCCTGAAACTATTGTTGTCGGAATCAGCTGATATCTAGGACGGAGGAATTATGTACCATCTAATCTTATTTCATTCATTAAACAATTGGTTTGCTTGAAGTAAAAAAAATATTAGTTTTGAAATGTTGATAAAATGATTGATATGAAAGTTATCAACTTGAACTTTTTGTGTTATCATTGCTTTTGTCAAGAAATGATTTTTTTTCTTACTCCGCCGAAGTTGCACTTGGTAGTTAAGTTTTGCATTTCTAGATTCTTACGTTTCTGTAATGTTTAATAATGATAATTTCATTTTTAATAATTATTTTTACTGCTCCACTGCGTAAGTAAAATTTTTTCTTTCCGAGCATTTGTTGATAATTTTAGTAATTTTCAACGTAGTTATAACAAAAAGTTTCGACCTAAGTACCATTATTGTTACATATATTTTTTTATCCATAAACATTAAAAATATCATACTTGACATTTAATTTTATGAATTTTTAAAAATATTATCATGTTTTAACTAACGGAAAACTATTAAAAAAGACTTATATATAAAAAATACTTTTCTTGAAACATTTTTTAAATGTAAATTATTTCTTAAATTCAGATCAAAATTCAAATGTTTTTTTGTGGTATTTTTTAAATTAAATAATTAAAACATTATAATTTATTATAGATAATGATTTATTTAAAAATATTTTCAATGGATATATTATGATTAAATGATTTTTAAAGGGAAAAAATGGTTATTAGCACTACAAAGGAGGGAAATGAATGTACATATGGCCTGTCATTCATTTCAAAAATGAAAAATGTCTATGGACGCATTTAGGAGAAATTATGCTAATTTTAAATCATTTAAATATACTTGTTTATACAAATATATCATAAAATTACGAAAATATTTTTTATTGTTATTAAAACAAAAGAATTATATTTATGTTTATTATTTATCATTTTTCTCATGATTATTTTTAAATAATATAAAAAAAGTTTGACAAATTACTTTTTGTTAAATTTTTAAAACTTATCTCAAGAGAACTTTGAGTTACTGCTTACAATATCTACATTAAGCACTATATTTTCAGAATATCTTTTAAATTAATGTATTTTAGAGTTTTTGAAAAAATGAGTTCTTTCTGCTGCAATTCAATAAAATTGTTTATTTAGCTGCATTTAAAAACTACTCTTAGCTTATGGCAGTGGTAGATTGAGTACAAAAAACAGGAACTGAGATTAACATTTTTACTTTTATTTATATTTTTAAATACTATTACTATACTACTACTACTAATAATAATAATAATAAACGAAATTCATGGAGGAAAAGGAAAAAAATATTTATTTGCACGTTAACGTTATATTTATCATCGTTTTGTCATTACTAAATGGTCTTGTCTGAATATTCTATCCGGCCTGCCATAGATTTTCAAACAATAGCGTGGAAAATTTCAATTTCAATGCTTTAAAATTCACTTAAAATCATGACTTATCTTTTGTAATTTAAAAAATTTCCATAGAATTTAAATATTTCTCTGCATATCCTGCAAAATTTATGAAAAGAACTTGGCTAGAATGGATCCACTTTAATACATATAATAATAAGATAAAAATTATAGCAATTTAACTTATTATAAATAAAATAATTTAGCTAAAAAGGTTTTAAAAAATCAAGAGTAGAAAAATTATAGTTTGATTTATCACATTAGTACTAAAAATTTCAAGGAAAATATTTAAAATCTTTATTGTGTCTTACATTATATTGACCCCTATACTTTTTTTGGTGGGGAGGGGGCACTTTTTAAAAGGTTTTACCTTCATTGCTTTAGAAGAATCGATTTATATATATGAAATCTTAAAACCAACTGTAAGGTGTTTTCGATGAATCCACTCCATCCATTAGAAGAATATATATCAATAGAATATTCAAAGTAGATCAACTTTTTAAAATTGTGTTATGTAAAAGGAATATTAAAAATTATTGTATTTGTTATTGAAAATTTTTAACACAATTTCAAAATAATTTATTCATTAATAATATTAATCTGTGCTTCAGGCATCTCAACCCCATAGAGAATGTGAATCTATTTGGCATGTACATTAATAATTTTCTTTTCGAATTTTTATTTTCACTGATGGGACCCCTGGGTATATCTCTCAGGAACCCAGTGCCGATTTAAGATCATTTCGGGCCCTAGGCACTACAGATCCCCTTAGCACTGGAGGTTCGAAATTTTAAACCAGGAAATCTAATTAAGTCCAGCTTATCCGGGCAATTTTGGGCCTCTCTGGATCCCTGGAGCAAGGACCAAGTGCCCAATGGATAAACCGGCACCGAAGGAACACCAGGTGTTTTTGAAATATAATATGAAGACCACTGGTTTAGAAGATCTAGGACTGATGAAAATGGAATGATCACCTCGATCTCCGAACTTTAATGTGATAGATTTTCTTTTTGACTGTGCCTTATGTTCCCTGCCGTGGTTTTCAAATCAGATGCAACACGGATTGCTCCACTTATGCGCGTCATCACGTATAATAAGTTTAAATAAGCGCTTCTCAAACTGTGGGGTGCGCTTCCCATAGGCGGGCGTGATAAACTTATGTGGGGGGGGGGCGTGAGCATATCAAATGTCTAAAATAAAAGATTTAAAAAATTACAAATTTAATTTTACAAATTCGCATATTTTTTAAAATACACATTTACACTGATGTAATATACGTATAAATGTATCAGTTCTGTGTAATGCAGCGGTTCTTAAACTTTCGATCACCGAGTCCCTTCCTTTATATGTCAGGGGGACATCACGGACCCCCAAGATTTTGATCATTCTTCTTCGATTTATTATTCTTGATCAAATTACAAGTTCTATTAGAGTTTTTTCATTGGGGACTATTTAGTAATCTAGTCTAGTATGGCAAATCTCTTTTAATTTTCTACGAGGCACTTCGGGGTCCGTAAAATAGAAAAAAACTCAGTATGAGAGACTCCGTGGACCCCAAGGAGTTCGCTGACCACTGTTTAAGAACAAATGGTCTAATGTATTTGATACTTAATCTATCAAGACTAAGTTAAGAACAGATTTATAATAATTACTAGTGACTTGGGCTTGTCACACACACACACATACACAAAAGTATATACAAAATTTAATTACTTACTTCAATAATTTGTAGGGTTCATATTTTTGTTTGTATTGTAGCTTTAGCGCTTCAGAGTATATTATTATTGCGTTCAATGCATTGTTGCTGTATGAAGGGGGTGCGAAAAAAAGTTTGAGTGAAAATTGGGTCGCATATAGTGAAAGTTTGAGAAGCACTGGTTTAAATGCAAAAGGCACCAATTAAAATATGCACATTAGAATTCTGGAATGCAATAGATAAGAAATTTTTACTAAGATACCAAGAATCGAAACAGAATATCTTAAAATCAATGTTTAAAGGAAACTTCATTTTATTTGTTTATTTGTTGACATAATCTACTATTCCAACACTGCAACATTTTCAAAGGAAGAATACCTCTGCATTTTGGTTTTTTTTTCACATCCCAAACTATTTGCCTTTTATACTAGTTTTTCAGTGCTTCTAATACCAAAACTATAAAGAACAAAAAAAAAAATTTTAAGTCAATTCCGACTTAGGTCAACAAAAGAAATTATTTTAGTTACATTTTATAAAATAATTATAATTAATATAAAAATATATATACATATGACAAATCACAATATTAAGTGGTAAAAGATAAAGCGATTTTCCTTTCCATATATGGTTTTGGACTATACTTTTTTGTTTGTTACTATTTAAAAATTAATTAAATTTAATTATTCTAATAAAATAGTATAGTAAAAAAAACACACATTCTCAGAAATTAGGCCATCTCAGGTGGAATTTGAACCCACTACCGTAAGATCAGAAGTCCAACGTGCTATCCATTGCGCTAGAGACACTAAGAACGATTTTCCTTTCTATATATGGTGTTGAACTATTATTTTTGTCACTATTTATTCATTTTTAAAATTTAATTAAAGAATTATATTTGAAAAAACTGTATTAACATCAAGTGCCACTACAAGTTTAAAAATATTTATTTGAACTTGAATGAATGAATGAATTAAAAGCATTTTATTAGCGATTAAAAAGAATATATATATATATACATATATACAGATAGAGAGGGGGGGAGATTGTGAACTAATAGTAGGAATTAAAAAATAAACCTTGGTCAACAATTTAAATATATACAATTATAGAAGAACAATCTATATAGCTTACTTTAATAGATTTGAAGGAGATTCGTTCTCGGTACCTTCCGTTTCGTAAGCACATAGCTTACCGCTGAACTAAAATGATCCCTTTAGTGCGGAGGCAGTTAGTGGCTCATATAGATACCTCCGCCACATACTCCCCTACCAGTGAGTCGGTAGGTGAACGACTGATATCGTTGTCATGGCAAGCATGTGAGTTGTTGCGTCGTTAGGCTGTGACGGTTTGAAGGTTGCGTCACTTTGGGTGTGACGACTTGCGGGTTGCGTCATTTGTGTGAGACGGCTCGATTGTATTTGCCGTGGATAGATAGCGCCACGACTGCTACGTGAAGGTTGTATTTGTTCGAAGTTCCCAGGGTCACCAATGAAGGTGGATTCGTTCTCGGTACTTTACGTTCCGAAAGCACACACCCTATCCCTAGGCCAAAATGATCATTTCAGTCCGGAGGCAGTTAGTACTTTATATAGATACCACCACCACAGATTTAATTGTATTCTTTTTCCTTTCGAGTGCCTTACAATTTAATTAACAGTATTATAAAAAGTCGAAAACCAACAATGCAGTGTTAGTAAGAGGGAAGACGCGCACAAGGATATACAGTCGGGCATTGTTTTACCTAATTTTGCAATTTAACGAATTTTTTCTTTTCTTCGAGTAAAATGAAGGCAAAACCCTTTATTTAATAAATAATAAACCTTACACATAAGTGAATTATTTTAACATCCGGATTAGTTTGGATTTGGGGAAAAAATTGATTTCTTTTCAAATGATGCATTTTTTTTGTCCGGAACAGAAAAAAGACTTCTCTTGTTCGCTGCAAATTTTAACGGGAAAGGGTGCAACCCATCATTTGAATTTACAGGTGTAGATGAGTCATGGGTAATTGCATGAGTTTTGGATAGGACTGAAAATTTTTCCCCTTTACCTCATCCACTCCATAACGTTTAATAAATATTTGCTCTTTTTTGAGGGAAGTGAGGTTTATTAAACGTACGATTTTGCGAACTAAAAAAAAGTTGTTTTTGAAAACTTGTGAAACTTGTCAGATTATCGGGAACGAATGCGTAACGATTTATTGCAGAAATTGATAACGAAACTCCTATTAAAAACTGTTACATTTTCTAATACATTATATTGCTTGAAAATATACCTCATGCAGCAGAATGTAAATGAGGCAGTACTTTCTTCTCAGCACAAAGTCGAAAAAGAACTATTTCGAATCAGGAATCAAAAAGATTGTCAAACATTTGTTTGTCAGTATTTTAAAATTTCCAATCAACTGGTGTGTAATAATTCGCTAATAGTATTTATGCTTGATAAAGAGTGTGTAAAATTTATAAACATGGATATTTTTGTGTAGTTGTTTATTATAGAATTTTCAAAGGTAAGTGCAAAAAATTTGTATTCTTTGGACCCAGATATTACGAATAACGAATAAAATGCTCTGTCCGAATGAATTCGTTAAAATGGGTTCCGTCTGTATATATAGAAAAGATATATGTATGTAAGAAGGGTATATATATATATATATTATATATACAGTATATTATATATAGTATAATAAATAAAATAAAATAATAAGAGACAAAATTGAACTTCCTACAAGGTTAAAAAGGAAAGAAATTGGATTTTAAGAAACGCATCAAGAATATATATAATAACATTGAAACTCATTTATATTTATTTATTTTTCAAAACCTTACGATTTTTTCGTGAAATAGTGGACTTTGCAAACAAAATGTTCTCTATTTGTAAGTCATGAATGTTATTTTGAAACTATGCAGAAACTCAATATCTAATTGTATAAAGCACAATAGCTTCACATGCATTCACAATGGTTCACATTTTTCTCAAATTAGACTAAAATTACTGGTTGTATTTTAACTTTTGAGACCAATATATAACATGTCAAAAATTTAAAAAGTCATTAGGAGAAGCATTTCACAAGAGAAAAATTTGATGAAATTTCGGGAAAATGTTATTCATATAAGGAATAATTATACTCAATCGCGAAACTTAGCACAAAAGACATGAAAGACGAAATAACATGAATTAAAAGAACATAATTGACATGATTTCTCTTCAGTCTTATTATTTAATTTTCTTAAAGATATTTCATGTATTTATCTCATTTCACTTATCTGAAAATGCTTATATCAATATTTTTATTCAGAATTTATATACTGGATGAAATGGATTGTATCGTACGCTGCGATACGTCTCCACAAAAGCTTTGGTTGCCGAAAATTTGAACTTTACGATGTCACGGCTAAGAATGATCCGTATAAATCAGGTTTATTAATACCAGAAGAAGAAAAAAGATTAGAATCTCCTTTTTCTGATTCACATTTACTAGAAGTAAGTCTCTTTTGTGGTGTGTTTATTTATAGGAATATTAGGTGGAAATTTTTATTTCTTGTCTTAAGTTTATGAAAAAAAGGTTTGGTGACTTAAATACTTTTTCAATAAACTGTTTTCTTTTGACATTTTGTTTTGTTTTGTATTCCATCATTTCATACAATATACGTGCGTGTGGTGTTTGTGTGGAAATATGGATGCTCTTGGATAACATTTGGGATGGAATCTCTGTTGAATCGTAAAAATCATATCTTTGAAGTGAGAAAGAATCTTATAATCTGTTGAAGTCGTAGAAATTAGAAGAAAGCTTATGATATTTCTAGATCCAAATTTATTTAAATACATAGAAAACGCCACACCAATATAAAAAAAACAGCAAAACATAATTTCACGCAGTTTACAAGTCATTCACTTTTCAAATAAGCAGCTTTTGTTAGCTACCTAGATCTTGTCTATTTACAGTCATGGTCAACCGGAAGCTATTGAAATCATATGATTTCCGTTGATCTCATTGGTTATACGCGGAAGATGAAAGATTGTTTTAAAAATGCAGAAAAGTTCCAATTTTTTGGGAGATGTGGTTTTGGGAATTTTCCCGTTAGACGGGTAAGCTTTAAATTAATTATCACACGAAGTCTTGTTGAAGTGCTCAAGGCCTTTATGAATGAAAATCCTTTGAGAGAAGTTTACATGAATAATTGCAAAAGTTATTTATCGGACTGAGTTATTCAATTTAAAAAAAAAACCTGCATGTAGAGTATTAGACGTTAAAGATTAAATTAAATATAGTAGACATGGTATTAAGTTCAATGAAATTTCATTTTAGTGTCACACAATTATTTATTAATGTAAGTTATACAAATACAGCATTTATCATTGACAAAAATGAATGACAAAGCACATCTACAATTTTTCATAGCGATCATATTCTTTTCTCATTTGGCCTGTTTTTAAGTTAAGTGGTTGTTAGAGGGCACTTCTGTGGGTTGTTTTCGGGTAGTCAGTTATAGATATTATGACAAGAGAAGATACGTGTATAAAACATCACAAAGGGTTATTTTTCAGTTGGTTATTAGATTATTTAAAAATTGGCTAAATCACTACTTAATTTATCATTTAGTTTAATAATCATTTTAGAAAAACACATTTTAACCATTTTGCAATCTCTTCATGACTATTCATATTTATATTTGATTAAAATAGCTTACTATTTTTTTCATATATTAATTGAACTTATCATTATGCTAAATGAAAAAAAAATTGTGTTGCCAAACGGAAATAAAAATGACTTTCTTTAATTTTAAAATGAACTACAATAAATTTTTACTTTGATCTCTTCTCAGGGTTTTCAATTATGGTTTGTAAGCAGCTAAAAATTCCCATAGCTCTTTTTTACATTAACATTTATCAATAATAATTTTCATTTCCTTTTCATTTCACTTTAGGCTCTCGATGAGGTTTATTTCTTTGGTGTTAACTCAAAATCAGAATGCATACTTATGCGCATCATAAGAATTTACAATAAAATGGCAGATGCATGGATCTATTTGAAACTGGCCAATGGCAAAACTTACAACCTTAGAGAAACCATAGGATACCAAGAATCTTCAGATGGAAAGACCTTTTCATGTGGAAAACTGCAAATGCATTACCTATTGCCCATGAGGAGATGGAGGATATTTTACTGTGGAATGTTAAAGTTAGCTACATCTTTTGAAACTTTTAATAATAGAAATACTTAAAAGAAGTTGAATTCCTTTTTTACTATTATTTTTCTTTCTTATTTGCAGTGAAACATCTGAAAATAAGGAAAACGAAAATCTGTTTTTGTCAATTCGTATTCCTGTAAAGTATCCGTTGGTATATTATTTCTGACCATATATTAAATAAACAGAGAAACGAAATTAATCAACGTTATTCTTCAGGATATCTGATGAGGTAAAATGTTTACCACGGCACAAATCTAATTGACGTAGGCAGGGTTGATGTGATTAATGATATGCGTGATTTTACGGAATTTAAAATATACACAAGATTTTTCAAGATGTGAAGTGTTAAGACGAATCTACTATGGTTTTTTAAAACTAATTTTTCAAGAGTATTAGACAGCCTATTTGATGCCCTGCAAACTATTTCCGAGTCGCCCCTCCGGTATAGTGGTTAGCGACGCTGACTGCAGTGCCACAGGGCCTGAATTCGATTTCCGGAGAAGACATGGATGTTTGTAAATGTATAGTGCCTTTGTGTGTGTGTGTGTGTGTGTGTGTGAGTGGCATTGGGGTTCTCTAAATAGCCTTCGAGCTGCAAGTCCTTTCGTGAGATTGGTGAATGGGGAAGGGATAGGGGAACCCTGAAGGGATAGACATCCCTGAACCACCCCCAGGGAATTATCCCTTAAAATTGGTGTGGAACCAAGCTAAATCATACTGTCACATGTATGGTGCTCAAGGCTATGTCCAAAGACAGGCGTACATCTAGCCCCTTGCCATGATGAATTTTGGGGGCCTGGATCTGACACAGTCGAGATCAGGAGGCATAAAAAACAACAACAATATTTCCGAAATCATTATTATGGAAGAAAATATCTCACACTCAGGAAAGTATTTGATAATCTTGAAAGAAAACTCTGATACTCTCCTAGGAAAATATCTGAATTGCACTGAAGACTACAATAGATAAATTAATAAGCGCAGTTTTTCATATTTACTTAAGGAGCGTCTGTATTCCCCCTAATGAGATTTCGCGATTCTCTTGTTTCGATTCTCCTGTTCCTCCTGGAAACCTGTTTGAATGATACAGAGTGATTCATAAGGAATTATACACATTACAGATGCTGTAAAACAGTAATAACAAAAGACAGGTACCTCCCAAGTGAGCCGAAAGGTACATGTACTCTTAAAGTTTGTGTTAAGCCCCTGATAGAAATGCCGTAAATAATAATGGGTATGTCATGTGACAAATTTGCCGAAATGGTGGTGTCTACAGTGGAAAGGCTTTTTGTGTTCGTGAATGTAACAAAATGGAATAAAAAAACTACTATGCAACAGAATTTTTGATCACGATTCGGAAAACAAGCTCCAACTTGAAAATCTATCTAACAATGGTATGAAAAATTTAAAAGTACCTACTGTTTGTGCAAAATTAAAAGTTCTGGACGAGAAGCTGAAACAGCATATCATAGGCAGCTGAGAAACAGCATATTGATGTGAAATTGATAGCTTAACACACATTTGGGAGGGAAGGGATTACCGTCTCGATGCTTATCGTGTGACTAAGGGTTCACACATAGAATAACTGCGACTGTTTCTAACAAAATAGTACCATACAATTCTGAGTGTTACAGGTTTCATTCAATATCTTACATAGTTTTTAATTTATAATGCATCGAAAGTGCATATTTCTGCATTAATCATCAGTAGTGTAGATTCATTATGAAAGAAGGGCTTAGATCCCATCTTTCCAATAATTGTTGTATAGAGATAAAGCACATTATGTTGTATAAAGATTCATTTCATTCGAGTCTTGTTCCTCTAAAAATCGTTGTGTCGCTCGGGTGATATTCATTAAATCTGTCGTGGCTCAAATAAGTGAGTCAGAGTGAGAATCATAATAACGTCGCACTATAACGCAATACAGAGGCTATTGACCATGAACCTCGGAATTCTGAACTTCAGCCAAATGACGATGACGGCATCTGAAATGGCATCCTCTTTTCAAAATACCACACCACATCAACAGGAGGACTTTGAGCAGATCGATTTAACAAACATTAACATTCTCTACATGGTGGGTCTTCAGTGGCACCAGGACTCAAACCCACGATACGCCAGCCACGATTTCGGTACCATAACCACTAGGCTACCGTGATCGTCGAGGTTCCCGTAAGGGCGTCTTGAATGGTGACCTTGACTCAAGTACTCACGATGTAATGGGCTAAATAACGCGAGAAGAGTTCATACATCGACTCCTTTGTCTAATCATGGTTCAAAATTAGGAGGCATGCTTGTTATGTTTCGAAAACTTGGTTAGGCAGCAATACAGAAAGAAATGTGCAATGCAAGTACCAAACAAATAGTATGAATATGAGATTTCCTTTATTTATTCTATTTTAAATGTAATTTCATTGTAAAAAATCATCGTGTTTATGAAATCGATGATAACTTATATTGAAATACATTATTTATATTTAAAAAATGGATATCTAAACTAAAAATAATGACTTATGAAATGGATTAAAGATGAACATATGCAATTAAAGTTTGTAATTAATTATTGTGGCCTTGGTTCTTTAATTTAGACCCAAAATATTGTACTTGTCAATACAATAATTTGAAATCATAATAATTGTCAGTAATTAAAAGGCATGTTGCTATGTGTTTTTTCAAACTTGCATTAGCAGAGAGAAATGTGAAAATACAAGTACAAGCAAACAGTAGTAATATGATTTCATTTACCTATTCTATTTCAGATGTAATTTCATTGTAAAAAAGTATCATAATCTGAAATCGATAGTAATCAATATTGAAATATATCATTTTATATTAAAAAATGAATTATCTAAACTAAAGATAATGACTTATGAAGTGGATAAATGATGTAACAAATAAAAAATTTAAGGTTTTAAATTAGTTATTGAGGCCTCTGGTTCTT
>BMAO01008921.1:0-54234 GCA_019973975.1 Trichonephila clavata | reverse complement strand
TACATTAAATTATTACTTTAATTAAATACATTACTTTTTGTCTTGAAAATTTAAAAAATTCTTTCCAAATATAAAATTTTCTTTAAATTTTTTTTTTTAAATTGCCTTTTATTTGATTGATTAGAATATTACAAATTAGTTTCCTTGTAACTTAATTAGCTTATGTATTTGAGCACGTTACAGATTTAAGTATAACATAGCTTTTATATTTTAAAATTATGAAGAGCAAGTTTCAGTTTCTTTTTTAAAGTTTAAATTATGAATTAATTTATGAATAAAATAAACTGCTTTTAATTTATTTATTACAAGCTAATATGCTAACAAAATTTATTTTAACTAAGGAAAGCTTTTTCAATGAATTTATTTTTGTGCTTTTAAAATCCAATATTCTTACAAATATGTGATTTATAAAATATTGCTATTATTGGTTAATACATCTTTAGAAACTTGTTCAAATAATAGAGTAGATCGAATATTTTTTTGTTTGATAATTCCGAAACCTACCCTTGTAGGAAAGATGTTCTATGGTATATAGATAAAGAAAAAAATAAAAATAAATAGTTTATGTTAAGTACTATTTTTTTATGATAAAATGTCAAAGTAGAACGGCATTTCAGAACTTTAAGCATTTAGTCCAATTGAAAACACTTATTAAATAAATCACACACCCCATAGGTACATTTAATAGCTTCTTCAGTGTTAAATTTTTAAAAACCAAAAACCCACTGTCAAAATTTACAATGCTTGATAAAGTGGAAGACAGAAAGTTGCTTGGATCCATCAGTGGGGATCAATGATGCTGAGAAAGAGAGCTGTGTTTTGAAATGTTTCACTGTACTAATTACTATTCAGTACTCATTTATCAATTTTTTTTTTTTGGTTATTTATATTGTAGAAAAATAATTATTTTGAGTCTAAAATCATCTGACCAAAATTAAGTTTTTTTCATTTTTTCAAAAGTTCAAGCCCTTTGTGGCATTAATAAATTATGAAATTAATCTCTTTAATTATTTTTCTCCTGTGATCTCCATATTATAAACATCTTTTCTGCATAGGTGGGTTTTGATTGATAATAATTTTTTTCTCCATAGAATCCCAATCCACCCTATTGAATAAGCTTCAATATACAAATCCAGTATCCATCAGATTAACATAGTTATGCTTTATTTATTTACGGGCTTAGTTTATATTGGTTCCTCTGTAAGCCAATGGTTATTTGTTGGAGCCTGTGTTTATTTTTAAATGTTGCTAACAACATAACAAGAAAAGCCATTTCTACTAGTCCCTCCCCCCTTTTCTGGTAATTGGATGCATTGATTTCATATTGGGTTTAATACTGCTATACGTATGATACAATGTTGAAATATATTTTTGCATTCATTTATTGATTCAAAATTTTACCAAATTTTTTCCCCCTTCCCTAAGTGCATTTTAAAATTTGTTTTTTTTTTGTGGAATTTTATGTATAATATACAAGTAAATTGTAAACCTAGGCTGTTCCTCTTATAATGAGCTTATAAATTATAATATTTGCAACTATAATTTGGTTGTATTTATCTAGTAATTAATCTAAAACACACACACACATATATATATCCATATTAAAAATTGCCTTGTTTTTATTAATCGGGAAAAAATTCATGTTTTTATAAATGTAACTTCAGCATTGGTTATAATTATGGTTTTTAGGTGATAGATTCAACAGAAAGAGACAAAGCTCTCCAGGAGCTGCAAAAAGAAAAAGAACTTAGGAGGAATGCTGAAATGAATGCAAAAGTAGAAAAGCTAAAACATATGATGTCAGTACAAGAATGTGAGAGACTGAAGAAAGAATTAATGGAAGCAAACAAATTGCTACAAGAATATAGGTATGTGAATCATTATTTTTAAAGATGCTTTTTACCAACCTTTAAAAAAAACTTCATTTTAAAAGTGATTTAATTTTAATAGTTCTAAATAGTTTGAAATATATATATATATATAAGCACACAAATGTTTTTACATAAAAATTACAGATTATGCAATTTCATCACATTTAAAAGAATTTTAATGATTACTATTTTAATTTTGTGGCTACAGAGTTGTTTTCAGTTGTTCCTGTAATGCTTCAAAACATTTCCATGTTTGATAAAACTGATTACTTCTTATTCTAAATTGGCTTGAAATTCACTTGAAAACTTTACAATGTTATAGCAAAAATATTGCAATAGCACCAACATTATGATTTATCTATGAACTATCATTGTGTTGTATAGAACACAAGATAAAGAATATTAGAATATAAAATGTAATGTTTTGACTAATCTTTTTTTTTTAGTATAAACTCTTTTATGTGTTTAGAATTGAGTTTTCATCAGTATAAATTTTTTCCTAAAAATGAAGAAATATGCTTTTGATATTGAACTTTTGACTGGTATTGGTTAAAAAGTGAATTTTATTGTACGTTTTTTAAAGACTATTTAGATTTTTTTTATGTTCTTTGTTCAAAGTAATTAATAAATTTGATGTTTTTAAAAAAATATTGAAGAACTAAAAATGTATTCATATTGTACATTAACATTAAAATTTTTTAAGATTATGTTATATATGCTTTCTTATTTTTTTATAATTTTCTTTTTGGTATAATTATTATTTAAATATAACTATTTAATTTCAGATGTGGTATAAAAATGGAAAAGTCGTCACAAAGTGTTAAAGCTGCAGCTCCAGTGTTTTCTTTGGAGAAAAGTTTAGAAATGGCTAGAAATGGAGGTTGCCGAATAGTTGATATTTGTGATATATTAGGAATGGCTTTAGTTTCACAGCAATCAACTAATGCACTGTTTCCTGGATATGGATTTCGAAAAGTAAATTCTTTTTATTTATTACATTTTATTTTTTAAAATTAATCGATATGTAGCATTGCACTCATTCACTATGAATAAACTGAAATAAACTAACAGTGAATCATGTCCCTTTGCTACAGTTATATGGGCAGAAAGTTTTTCAGGGGTTGATTACCCATCTGTGTTATCTGACTGTAATCTCTTTGAAGCAACTAAAGTCATCAGCTATTTGTTTCTTTAATTTAAATTTATTTAAATGTTTAATTGTAAATAAAGGCTTCTAATCTTTTAATTTTCTGACTTGGTGAAATTTTAGCTGCATTGGCTACTTCTACATTGAAGACCTTGGACATTGGTGACCTAGACAAGATCTAGATTTCTATTCTTTGGGTGAGCATTTATTTGTCTTAGAAAGATGGCAAACAAGTGGACAAAAAATAAAAGTTATCTTCCTTCCAAAAAAATGATAGAAGTGGAGAGTGGCACGAGAAACTGTCAAACATAGACTACTGTAATTTTCTTCAGGAGAAATCTATTAATGAGAAAGAAATGCTAGTGATTTTGATGTGTTATCAACATGATGGTTCAAAACTGTACTGATAACTAATCTGATACATCTGTCATGAGGGACAAGTTTGCAGCTTCGTTCAAGCGACTGAATAAATCAGCATCGTCATACTTTTATTATGTGTTTTCTATGCTCCAGTAGTATTAGATGTCTGTTGTAGTAGAGTTTTGTTATATTTTTAATTAATTTTGATTAAATCATATAGTAAAGCCTGTTTCTGTTCAACTTAAGTAATGGAATGCAACTTCAGTAATGCTACTTAAAGCAACTTGGCAGTTTTAGGCATTGGAAACTCAGAAGTACTTTTAACTTTGTCAGGGGAAAAATATTTTTATTATCCCAAAAAGATAAGCCCTGTGTTTGCCAAAAAATACACTTTTGGAAGTTAAAAAAAAATTTGATGTTGATCAAGTAATTGAAAAATCCACTGTAAGTCATTTAAATGTGCAAAGAAATTTTCGGTGGGGTCATCTTCATGGTCTTTGAAATAAATAAACATAAAACATAATATTTAAATAAATATGTCAGTTTTAACTCTTGTGATTTTTTTCTCAGTTAAGCTTTGAAATGCTTAACTTGCATTCTTAAGACTGAACTGCATGTGAATGTTCAGTAATTTTTTTTTGCAGTTTTTCCCTCAATGTGTGTGAATTCTTAATGCTTATCTTACAAGCTTTAACCAAATCCAGCTAACAAAAAAAATGGCTTTGACATATAATGCATTGAAAGCTCATGTATATGTGGTAGATAGTATTTATCGGGAGTTTAAATTGCATTTAGCCTATGAAAGTTACCATATATGCACCTTATAGTTCCATCTGTCTTATTTACTAAATGAATCGAGCCAGGCTATGGGCTATTAGATGGTTAGATGATATCTTGATCTAACAAATAATTGTTATTTTTAAGCTTTTAATTTTTCCAGTGATAGTTTTCTGGGTCTTCTAAACACAGGTAGTTCTTTAGTAAGTATATTGTTACTAGTCGAATGTGTCATTGGTATTAGATCTAAAATAGGCCCTTGTTATATCTGGAAGTTCAAAAACCAGTTTATAATATGGTGTGCCACCTAAGATTGTTATTCATCCACATTGAGATTAAACAATTACTTAAAGACCAATTTTTAATATCAATAGCTCAAATTTTTCTTGACATCAGCAACTGAAATTGATTTAGAAATGTCTTCTCTCTATTACAATGGTTCATATAAATAATCATTGTAAACATTGTGACGCTTCAGAAACAAATTTCATCTCAAGTATGCACTTGCTTAAGTTTGTGTAAGAAGCTGGAAAAACAGAACAAGCCAAACAAAACTTTGTTTATCAAAAACTTAAATTTAGGCTTACAGTCATAAATAAATAAACAACTGAAAAAATTGCCATTATTAATGGCCACCAAACCTTACAATTTTTCTTGTTTTCCGAATACAAACAGGATTTCTTTTTGCCTTTTCAGCATAACGCTGATAAGTCTTAACAGCTTTTATTCGTTTTTTCTGGGAGAACATGACCAGGAATTTGAACTTCTAAATCTGCTATGTCACTGGGTAAATGTTTATACAAACATTGGATCTGTTTTGATTAATTTTTCTTCTTTTCCCTCTGAAACTTTTAATGAAGGATCTGTTGACACTTCACTAATGATATCTGTAGCCAGTGTTTTACCAATTTTATCAGGAATTTCTACTAGCTTGTCTAAAATATTAGCACAGACAGATTAAAATCTGTTGCATTGTTAAAGGCAGATACAGTAATATAAGTGTTTTTGTCTTTAAAACATTATTAATTCCTATTCTATTAATATTATTTAATTTCTTCATACACATAATCAATTCCTTGCATAAGCAGGTATAATGGAGTTTAACTTCCTTGTTGTTAATCCTGCTGTAATGATTTAAATTGGATATTTGGAGATTCAGTATTCATGTAGTGGTTAAGTTTTGATTGCATATAAGGAGTTTCAAATGTTGGGGAACAGATAAAATCATTGACGTAAGCCAAAATAGTTTAATATGCTATCTAATAATATGCTATATTAATACTATGCTAAACTAATAATATGCTATCAAATTTTGTAAATGATACTTGTTGGGATAAACTGGAGTTTGAGTTGTGAAAACTGTAAGTCAGAGGATTACTCTTCCAAAATAGAGACACTCTAAATGCAACACTACCTGCTTCAATAGTGGAATCACTTTTAGTCAAAACATTTTATGGATGAATGAGCAAGATTTGTGAATAGTAGCAATCTGAAACAGTTCAGGGGAGAAAGATGCACATATACCTTTGAAATTGAAGGAAAAGCTTCACAATAAGAATCATTGGAGCAATCAGCTTTTAATGCAAGAACAAGACAATGTTATGGAAATTATTCAGAATAAGTCACGCACACACACACATGTATGTACACATATGTTAAAGAAAGTCTTGTGTGTGTGATGTGAAAAGAGTAAGTAACTTGAAGGATTGAAGATTTTTAAAAATAATTTAAAGTAATAAATCATAAAACTAGAGGTAGGAGAAAAGTTAGTTCAATCTGTATTACATGGAAGAAATAAAATTGATTAAGAATTTTTCATAAAAGTTATAAATATTTAAATTACAAACCATTTTAAAATTTTTGGATGAAAAATGTAACAGTATCTATAAATTTACGTGGAAAACTGAAATTAAATAGCAAAACTCACATATATGTATTTGTTGATAAGGAAAGTTCACTTTACACTTTAAGGGATTTGAAAAAAGAGCAGTAGTAGATTATAGAATTCAAAAGTTTGTTTTATATGTTGTTCTAATATATCACTTATGTATTGTTTTACCTTAATAGTATGTTTATTTTCCCTATTTAGTTACCTTGTGACTTAAACAAAGTAGAAATTATTCTCCCTCTTCCTACATTAATATGTATTTCTTTTAAATAGATGAATAAAAGAGTTCTCTGTTTTAATTTACGTTTTTTTTACAAATGTACACATAACATTTTAGGTAACAGTTCATTTACGTATAGTTTGTTAAAACTTTCTTTTATCTTTTTGTACTAAACATAAAAGAAAAAACTACATTTTATAATTAATATTTCAAGAACTTGGAGCTTTATATATTAATACTTATGCATGTTTGTTTATCTGATCACGATGCTCAATACTCTTTTCATTGTTCTGTAATTGTTCAACTGAAATGTATAGTAATTAACTTTCAAGTTGTCTTTATATAAATTTCAAACAGGGGATCATATGGAACGAATCTTTTTTTATCTAGAATTTTATATTGATTTTTAATCTCATATGACCATGTTCAAGAAATATCAATTAAAAATTTCTTCATTTCAGTTCTTAAATAAATTCAGAATATGTACTGTATATTTTTAAAAAATGTACTGTTTTATATGCTAATTAAATATCAATGTATTTCATAATTGAACTAAGAGCATTTCAACAGACTATGAATGATATAAATAAATGCATAAAATGGGAAAACATAGGAGGAGTCTTAGTAGACTTGCATTAAGGCTTGTTCAATTTCTGAAAGTTTTAAAATAAAGGTTTACATTTATCTTAATTTTTTTTTTAATGTGGCTAATAGTCGAGCAAAATTATTTTGTTAAGACATTAAAAATCAGTTTTCTTATTTCCATTGTTCATAACTCAGCTATATAGACGTGGCATTCTTGATCCAATTATCTATTTTTATGCATGTACAATAGATTTGTTAATCTTATAAGATAATAATATTTAACAATGTAAAACTCATTGCTGAAGAATTACCTTCATGAGTTCACTATTGTGTTTATTAATCAGCCAGCTTATTTTCAAAATTTGAACCTAATTTGAATATGTTCGGGATGCTACATGAAGTTATCTTATTGTACATCTCATTTCCTGCAGTTCTTCAAGGTCTTCGAACTGCTTTTACAAAACAATGGGCTTTTCTGCTGAATGAAGTTGATAAACATTATTTTGAGCATGGGACACACTGGCATGTCTATAGAGCTGTTAAAAGTTCCGTATTGAAAATGATTTTTTATTGAATTTTTGTATATTTACTTTTTGTGTATTTTCCAGGTAAAAAATAAATGTTTTTTTTTTAAATCTTGTTTAAAGCACTAGTTGATTAATATTTTTTAAAAAAAATTATTACATTCTATTGAATAGAAATTTCTCATTAACAGTTTTAAAAAATTCTCTTTTTTTTTTTTTAAACCTTATGTCATTGAAGGCGAAAATATTCATTTTGAAAAAAGGTTAAATTCACACTCAAATCTGCACCTAGTGATTTAAGAGGATAATAAAGATTTTCTCTTTTCTCATATAATTCTATGTAGATAAACTATATTAATTATTACCTGTTAAAAAGAATCTATTTATGGAATTATGTTTGATATTTGCTTACAAACATTATAATGGATGGGGTATTTACAAAAAATTTAAAGCAACAATATTCTTTAAAAAAATGTGCTCATATATATATAACTTTGCATATTACATATTTATATTTTAGTTATTACCCATTACAGATTTCATATGTTATCTGTTTCAGGTCTTTTTCTTGTAAATTTCACATTATTCATTTAAAGTAAAATATATAAATTGGGGGGAGGAGGTAAAGAGGTATTTATTTTATGTATGCAATGAAATTATTATTTTTGTATTGTTCAAACCATGATAGTAAATTAATTTCTCTCTCCCTTATCTAATAAATTTTTTTTCAAATATATTATATTGATTGAACTTTATGTTTAATTTTAAAATTTCTTTTTTCAGATATCCACTTTAGATATGAAACCATCAGAATTTGTCTTAGTTCATCAGAAACCCATAAGAGATATGGCATTTCATTGTCATGATGGTTTAGTTCTTACGGCATCTTTAGATAAATCTGTGAAAATTACAAATGTTTTAACCAATTCTGTAGTTCATACGTAAGTCAATTCAAATTTTATTAATTATTTTATGATTAAAATATCTGATGTATTTTAAATTTTATAACTAATTAGAAGTTATTAATTCAATGTAGCTGAATATTTGATGATGTCTTCCAAAAGTTCTGGCAAACTTATTCTGTACCTTACTAATGTTAATCCTTCAAAAATTTTACTTGGGGACCCTGCCCTTTATGTCTGCATCTTTATTTATATGTTTATTGTATTCTATAACTTATAAGCTTAATTTTTTATATCTGAAAGATCTAAAGAGTGTTAATTTTATCATGAGAGCTGAAAGTGTAAAAAATTTTCAACCAATTATAGTCCATTGAAATTTACAATAGTTTTCTTTAACAGTTTTTTTTTATAAATGTATCATTAAAAAAACTATTTAAATTATATTCACAATTCAAAATTATAAGTCCATGCCAATAACATTTTTTTTTTCAAAAAATGTTATTTGCAAGGGCCTGTTTTATGTTGCACAGGATAGTTACTACGAAAATATTTCTAATTACTTGAAAAAGCTGATTTATGAAGTTTAATATACCTTCTTTAAAATGAAATATTCTGATTAAAAATAAAATAGTTTCAACTTTTAAAAAAAAAATAATAATAAAGATAGGGTTTTAAATTTAGGTTTGGTGTAAAGAATATATAGTTTCTACACCTGCAATTTTTATGTATCAAAATTTGTTTTTTTGAAATATATGTAAATACCCTCAATATGAGAAAAACATATTTGAGTTTCAAAGTATTTGATTGTTAGATTAAATTTTGAAACTTGCTTGTTAAAAAATTTCACTCATCATAATTTTCCTGTCTGTTATTCAAAACTCCATCCTTTGGAGATTTTGTTTTCCCTACATTGCTCAAAAAATGATGCCAAAATCTTTTTTTTTTAATGTTTGAACCCAAAATGTGTGGCATCCAACTAGTGATAAACATTCTTTTCAATTTTTTTAGTCAAATCTTTCTAAAATAGTTGTTAAATATTTGATTTCCATCTTTAAATATGCTAATGGCCAGTTATGAGGCAATATCTTTAACTGAAGATCAAAATCAATAATCTCGGGACAAAATTTCTAGGTTAATAAAGTAAAACTTTGAAGAATTGTTTTTTGTGACTTAATCATTACTTCATTAGAGTTAGATGGGATAACTCTGCATATGCTGGCTTTTTAACATCTTTAACTGATTTTGTGCTTATAGTTGCCCAGAGTTATTGACTATAATTGGTTACAGCTCTGTAGTTGCTCTAATATATGTGGAGTTGCATAATAAAATCAGTGTGTTAGTTAATCATCAGTGCTGCACAATTGATCTCAAATTGCCTAATAATTTTTTCAGTTTATCTTTATATTAATGAAATTGCTTCGAAAATTATTTTTGTAGAGCTTTTTAATTATGTATGGCAAATGGAAATTTTTACATAATAAGGCATTTAAAATTTAAAAAAAACTATAATATACCTAAGTTTTGTTGTATAAATTATTTTCTATCAGAATAATGTTTAGCAAGGTTTTTTTCCCCTCAATTATTCCAAGAAATTGTTTTACATGTTATCAATAAAATACTTCCTCTAGATTCTTGCTTATTTATGTTTCTGAAAATTTTCAAAATATACAATTTTATTTAATTTTTTTTCTTTCAAGATCCAGTATGGTGTATTATATGCAATAATACTTTTACCTAATGCATACATTTATTGTGTTTTACTAATAATTTTTTAATTCAAAAATTTTACTTAATTTGTGGATGTACATGGCTTAGCTAAATCATAAGACTTTCCTCATGTTTTTTTCCCGACAATTAATTATGTGTCCAGCCCTTTCAAAGATTGTTTAACATTTGACTGCATTTAATTAATACAACTTCAGAAATTTCTTACATTCATCTTTTTTTTTTTTAAAGCATGCAATTTCTTCTTTTTTCTGCAGGCAAAATGTATAAAATCAAGAATTTGTTAAAAAAAGTAATTACGAATATATAATTTTCTATTGTTTGGTATGTTATTTTTTGTTTTAGTATTTTTAATATTTTTGCTGAAACCTTTGCTTTTTAACATAAATTTTAAAAAGCCAACTGAAAATTCTTTTTATGTGTGTATATATATATACACACACACAAGGTAGAGTAAAAAAAAATTCCTGAACTGAATCTGCGTTATTAATTATAATTATAAAATACGTCCTCTTTTGAAATATTGGGTAACAACACACTTTTGACCTTTTTTTTTGTAAACATCATTGAAACACTTGTAGAATATATTTTTAGCTATGTCCTATAATGCAGCATGTAGTGCAATTTTAACTTCATCAGCAAGCTTAAATCAACAACCCTGTAAACAACTTGCCAATTCAGGAAATAAGTTATATGAGGGTGAGATCAGGAAAGTTTGGAGAGTTTGGCTTTACAACTGTTTTCATTTTCACAAAAAAAGTTATCGATGAAGTGGAATTGTGTGGTGAGCAAGAGCAGTATCGAGCAAAAGAACCCTCTGCTGCTCAGCTGAGTTTTAATGTCTTCTGCATTAAGTATTTCAAAGAAGATGCTTACATAGAGTTTCTTGTTCATAGGCCATCCTTCATGGATAAATTCCTATTGCACTGTGTTCTAGATTCAAAGAACACTTCTAGCATAACCTTCCTTTTAGAACAATCTTGTTGACATTTTTGCTTGCATGGATGTTATTGGAATTTCCATGTTGCTGATGCTCTTGAATTGTGGGACATATGGAAATGCACTCTCATTCCCAGTAAGAATTCTGCCAAGTACGGAAACATCTTAGTCAACAATTGAAGTTAAGTCTCTTGCCATTTCCATCTGAATTGCCTTTTGGTCACTGGTTAATTTGCAGGGAATGATGTGTTGACACACCTATGCATGTTAAGATCCTTAGTATCTGTTGACATATGGTCTTGAATATCTTTACTAATTCTGCTATTTACACAATTCTTTTGCTATCTATTTCCACATATTACTTTTTGTTGTTTTCAGCAGTGCAGGGTCAACATATTCCTTACCTTCAACACTTTCTGTGCCTTCTCTGGCGCATTGTTGTTACTCAAAAGCCTATATATTGCTATCATAACATATCACTACCATGTACATGCTTCCATGTTTCATAAGTTTCATAGCTTTCTTTTCCATATGAATGAATTGTTTGATATTCTGTGTTCAATACACACCATTTCTTTGGATTGATAGGTTACAAAGTAAACTTATCTACAATTGATTCTACTTTGTGATCAGCCATTGCCAATGTGATTTGGATTAAACCACTTTTAAAGAATAGGGAGAATGTAGTAATTCAGAAACATCATTGTAGTAACTGCATTGTAAATATTTCTTAAATTATTCATATAGGCTCAGTCTGGGAACGTTTGTATCTTGCATAGTGTGTGCGTATATATATTGTATTATGTATGAAAATTACTAAAATGATTCAGATATCTACTAAACAATTTAAACTTGTCAATCTTTTGTATTTATGTAAAAAATTAATTCCTGGGCAAATTTGGTATTTTATTCAAAATTTATGTTTTTTTTTTACTTTAAAATTTAAAACCAGTAGTTATATTTCTTATTCATTTTATGTTTTCCTTTTTCAATGTAAGGAAATAAAATCTATTGCAATATTGTGTGTGTGTAATATTTCAAGTTAAAATCAAACTTTCTTAAAAACGGTTTTTATTTAACTAGCTATCTATAGGTTCTTTCGCTGAGAGAAAACAATGCCAAGTGAAAATCTAAGTGGCTTGCATTTATGTCCAGATGTCTTAAGTACCCTTCTTAGGGCAAAGTTATATTTGAAAGTTAAGCTTGACATATGAGGTAATAAAAATTAATGGTCAGGGATTAAAAGTGTTCTGTTTGGGGCCATCTGTTCCTCGAAGGAAGTGGGTGCTTAATTCAAGACTTGAAGATGTAATGAAAAATAAAAGTTAAATATATTGTATAGGGAATTTAATTTTAGGTCTAATTTAATTATCCTTTCATATATATTAATATTCATGATTTCATAGTATTCACTGTTATAGAATTAATGTACTTTTTAATTATTGTTATATCTTTTTTCCTTCCAAATAGCTATTCCCATGATTCTGATGTTTGGAGTTGTGCTTGGGATTTGGATGATCCTACTTATTTTTATGCTGGCCTTAAAAGTGGGGATGTTTATCTGTATGATATTCGTGTGACTAATAGACATGTACATGAGTTACCTAGATTTGGTTGTAAAACTCCTGTAGTTGCTCTTCAGTACTTAAAAAAGACCTCCTGCTCTAGCTATAGGTTTGTAATGAAAGAATTTTTCATTTTACATACATAATTTTTTTATAAGTGTTTCTTTTAAAAAAAAATTTATTTATAGAAATGATTTGATAAGGAAAAAAATTATATATGAAACAATAATATAATTACTACTTTGGTTATATATATGTGGCGATCCTGCTTTCATCAAAATGACTTTATTCGCAAAGCTATTAAAATAACTCCGCACCGGAAATACGAAGCACTTAACTACGATCAAGCGGGCAAGCTGTGTGAATTAAAAAATCAGTTTTTCCCGCTGTTCCACGAATTTGTAGACTCGTTTAGTTCATGGTGAAAATAAAAGATGTTTATTTTTATAGCAAAAAGTCGTTGTGTGCTCATTCTTAATGGGTGGATGTAAACTTAACTTTCGTAATTAGCAACCTTCACAACTAAAAAATCCCCTCATATATATAGGACTTTTCATTTATTTGTTTTTGTACTGAACTCTCCAAAACTTTTTATTATCCTTAATTCTTCTTAATTACGCTTTTATAAGAAGATTATTAAATTGACTGCAACCTTAATTCTCAAAAATATTCATGCTGTCAAATTTTACTGTGAAATGATGCAATATAGCAACATCCATTGTACCTAGCCAATTAATTGGCTTTCTAACATTAATTTGGACAATTCTATAGAACATGCAAATCTTTTAAGTTTTTGATTAGCTGAAAGCTTTTGAATTGAAAGGAGAGCACTTTTGTCTGTCTTGTACTTTATTTTCATGTTGTCACCACTGCCTTTGTATTTATAAATATGTTTTGTTCCCCTAATAAAATAACATTATCAATTTTAGAATGTGTTTTAATCATGCTTCCTGAATCCTTTCAGATATTCTATGACCATTAAAAATTTATGACAATTAAATCTCTTTGTTTCATGCATATGGTTATGAAAAAAATGGAAATATAGGAATATAAAAAAATCCGAGTTATCCTTTGAAATAAATCTAATTTTATTCATTACTATTTTTCTTTTTCAATAGCAAATGATTCAGTATTCTTAAAATCTCAATTTTTAACACTTTTCTGCTAAAAAAAATATTTAGAGCATTTTTGATTGTATGTATTTATTAAATCTTTTATGTGTTATTAAATATGATCTCAGTTTTGGAAAATTGCTTTAAATGTGGAAGATAATGTGTTAATAGTCTTATAATTAAAAGGATATTTTTATCATATAAATGAGAGTTAAATGATTCTTTATGGGGATTAATTTAAATGTATTTACTGTTATTTTGGGTGAATTTATGATGAAATGTTATGATTAATTCAAAAAATGTTGTTTTTTATGGGAAAAAGGCTTAATTAAAAATTTTAACTCTTTTTAGTAAATGTGGACCTGTTGTTGGGAAACTGTCTAATTGTGCATTTTATCAGAAGCAGAGTCAACAGGATGGTGATTACAAAATTGTTCCTCTTCCTACTATAGGTGAATAATTTCTATAATTAATTCTTTAAGAATGGCAAAAGGAAATTGCTTTTTTTTGTTATGCTTAAAATATTTTTGTTGTTTTTCTTCAGTTTTTAACTCTACTTTAGATTACTATTATTGCTAAATCACTACTTATGTATCATTAGTTATATATTCTTATTGAAGAAATGCTTTTATTTTATACTCTTTCAATATTTTTTAGATGTGAGTAGATAAAAGCTAAAAAAATTTGAGTAATATAAGTATATAAATTGTTATAGTGCATATATTCTATTTATGTATATGAATTTGGATAATTTAGTAGCTGTGAAATATATATTTATTGACTATTTATAGAAGTTTTATCAACTAAAAATGAGTGTCATATTGGTTTAAAGATGAAGAGCTTTTTTTTTCTTGAGCAGCTTCAGAAACCATGTAAAATAATCACCAGAACATAATAAACTGACTTGCATAATATTTAAAAGACAAAAATCAGTATCAAATCCAAAGAAATAAATGAATGAAATAACATAATTATTAAGGAGAAGGAAACAAATTCACATCTTTCTACCCCATTTTTGTGAATGGTTTTAAACTCTGCAACTTATGAAGACTAAATTAATGATTAAGTAATTTTGTGTATTTTTGTTCTTATTGAACCCCTACAATGTTTGAGCAATTAATCTTTTATGTAATATGAGGGATTCCTCTTATTACATAAAAGATTAATTGCAATTTACATTGTGGTTGCAGTATAACTTAATGGTATTTGTTCACCATTAAGTTTTACTGCAACCACAATGTAAATTGTGCATTTCATCACTTGCTCATGTATGTCTAGTTGATAGTCAATCCAGTGATGCAATTACAGCTGGATTGTCTTGTTTTTACATGTGTTAGTCAGCATTCAAAATATTTAAGACAATTTACCGATCCCACTATCTGTGAAGTGTGCTTGGTAATCTGTTTTTTGAATGGAAGGAATGTTTAGGCAGTTGAAATCCATTGTTGACTTGTAGAGATTTATGGTGAAATTGTAACGAGAGTGATGAAATGGTGAGAAAGTGGGCTTGACAATTTAATGATGGGCTCACCAATGTTCATACCAAAGCATGGATTGGGAAGCCTTCTGTTGGCAGTGTTTTGTTGAAAAAGTGAATATGAAAATTCCTGAAGACAAATAGCTCACAATAAGTTTGCTTTGTGTTATGAATCTCCACAAATTTCAAAAACTGTCCACTGGCAGCATCTTTCTTTAAATAAGGTATAAACAAGTTATTTCCCCGATATGATAAATGTCTGAACAATGGTGGAAACCATGTATGTATTCGACATGCTCTTCCATGTAAAAATAAATTTTGTTTAGAAAAAAGATTTTTTGTGTGAGTTTTTTCAAAATGGTACTTAGTTTCTGGACATATCTCATATTTTATGATGCATGTTGATTCTAGGAAGAATAAATTGATTCTTAGTAATAATCTGAATTGATTTGTGTTTAACTTTAGTGCCATCCTTATCTTAAATCACTGCTGTGAATGGAATTTTATTTTAATGAACTCATTGTAAATATAACTATTATGTTTTTAAATTTTTAATTAAATAGATTTTTCATTTTTATAAAAAAATTTTCATGTGGCACCTTGAGTTTTTATATATTGAATATACGCGAATCTAAGCCTCACTATTTTCCCAGTGTTAATGCTACCTAAAATCGGGTGTGGTGCTTAAAATCAAAGGCAAAACATTTGTTGGATGGGGGAAATTAAATTTTCATCCCTTTCAAAAAGAAAAACAATGCCATCCATTCTGGCCATTTACATTGATGACTTACCCCATTCCACAATTTGTCTCCATTATTCAATCTATCCTAAATATCTTTTATCTGGCCACATTTAAGAAATATTTTTGTGTACATTTTCTTTTTAATCACCTAAACATCAAAGATATCAGTAATAGCATCAAGACGCGTTATCTGTGAGGCAAGTATGAAAAGGGAGGCAATTTTATATACAGAAAAAAACGAAAACAGAGCAGCGGCCACTGAAAATTTGACACGGAAGAAACAAATATGTTGATGCCATAAACAAAATATCATTTTTGCTTGTAAATGTTGAACAGTCTTTAATAATTCTTTTACATTCTTCAATTCCCCCCCCCCAAATGTTGCATAATAAGAGGATTGGATGACACGTAAGACAAAATTGTGTGGGAAAATGGTGACACTGGCACTGATTCCTAAATCAATTGTGACAATGGGAGTGACGAATCATTTTTGAAACATGATACTGAGGATTAGAGTAATTTTAGGTTCATGTATGTGTTTGAAAGTTGTGTTATAATGCTGGTAAAATAAATTGTAAACTTATTATTTTTCATTAGTTCTTAAAAAAATTTCTAAAGTATTGGATATTGATTAATTTTTTACACATTTATAAAAAATTTTTCTCGAAAACGTGTAGAGAACTGGGGGTGTGGCTTAAAATCGATGGCGGCTTAGATTCAAGTATATATAGTAATTAAAAAGATGAAACTGGAAAAAATATGTTATCTACACATTTGGTAATTATTTGTTATAATTAGTCTTATTTCTTTTGAAACTCCAGATTAAATTGGCATTAAATCTTATCTTGCAGTGCTAAAAAAAATTGAAATTAAGGAATTTATTTTTTTAAGCGTAACTTTGATTTTTTTTTAAAATTTAAGTTATCCTTAATATTTTTGCTTTCTTGAATTGATTAGTTCTCATAATTATATAATTATTCAGCGCTATTTCACATAAATGTTGTCTGATTATAGCTTCTTTTTTCTATGACATTGATAATTACTTACATGTTTTTGTTTTATCACATTGAAAAAATTTTAGACATGTTTTTTCTCCTTCAAAATATTATGTTTTCTTTAGGACCTTATACCTCTCTCAGTTCTGAACCTCAATCTGGGCACTTTTTGGTTTCAAGCCGTCCTTCACCAAAGCAGCCTTTTGTAACACACACAGTAAGTTTGAAATATGTAAAATTTATTACTTTCACTAATTTTTACATCCATTACCATTTTTCCCCCTTCATATTTTTAACAAATATACAATGTTAATGGTGAATTATTATTAAAAATTTGTACATTTCTGAATTCAAATATAAATTTTATTTGAAATTTTAATGTTTTCGTACAGTTATTAGTAGACTAGAGTAGCCTATTCAATAGAGGATAGACTTGCCTGTAGATTGCAAGAAATATGTGTTGAGATTAGGAGAGCTGATGTTCTTTTAATTTTTCTGATTGTTAAACTCATCAGGTACCTTAGTGTAAAAAGTTAGCGATGCATGTGTGTGTCTAGGAACAGCATTAAGTGTTGCGAGACATAAATCATATTCATTTGACCTTTAGCTCAGATTTATAAATTTTTGATTTACTAAAGTTCATTGTGTAGTTCATAAAGTATTTATTTCAAAGTAAGTCTGACCAAACCTGGGAGCTTTTGTTTATTTCTCATCTACATTTATTCATGACCTAAAGATGGATTTTAAAAAGAGAATCTAGTTTCCATTTTAAACTTATCTGGTTTATAGTGTTATGATAGTCCATTGTTTAAAGTGTCAAGCTTCATGGTTAGCTTTGAAAATATTTTGATTTCATTTAATCTGGAGGACTAATCTAAGGACTTCGAAAATAGCCTATAAACAACCAAGTTGAAAATTTTAGACTAAAGATTTTATTCTCTTTACCATTCTTGTCTAATTATCTTATAAACAATTAAGATCTCTCAAAAAATCTTAAAAGATCCATTAATATTATATTTTTTTCAAGTTGATCTCAGTTCCTTTACCTTTAAAGAGTTATTTTCTTATGTATGTCTTAAACAATTTTGTAACTATTTTGCAGCCAAATTTATTATCTAGTGCTTCTTGAATGCAGGCCAAACTTGTTTAATGTAAAATGTGTTACATTGATTTCATTGTGCAGAAACTCAAGGGAAGTTCTTTAGATAAATGCTTGATTTATAATTGAGAAGAACTTGAATGATATTTTTTTCCTCCATTGAGTTAATTGTTTGTATTGTTGTTGCTAATGCCACCTGATCCACTGTGTCAGATCGAGGCCCACGATATTCAGCGTGGCAAGGAGCTACTTTTTGCGATTTGGCTACAAGCTAGTAGTATGATTTGGCTTGGTTCCGCCCCAATTTTAAGGAAGAACATTTTGGGAGGTAGTCAGGAGCCTGCCACCTCTCTTCCACCAACCTCATTAAAGGACTTGTAGTTTGATGAATATTTTTAGTGCCCCCAAGCCACACAAGCATACATTTACAAATATTCATGTCTTCTCTGGGATTTAAACCCAGACCCTGTGGCACAACAATCAGCTTTACTAATCACTATACTGTATGAGCAGCATTAATTGTTTGTAACTGAGGTGTCCCTGGATTACCGTAGCACACTTACTTTCTATTTTAATTGCATCTTTCTGTTATTGCATTTTTTTGTGTGTGTGTGCATATGCTTTGTTTTTTCTCAATCACAGATAACTTTTTTTAAAAAACAAATTAACTAGAATTTGGCACTTTATACAAAATGGAATCCTTGCTGTAATAAAAATCCAGTCATTGAACAAAAGGAAAATCACAGAATTGTTTAATGATTTAAATGAGAATGTATTAGTTATAATCAAATTTGTTTGACATTCTCTATCACTTTTTCACAGGTATGTGAGCTTGTTTCTGATCAGATAGGGGAAGATCTTATTTGTAATCCTGTTCAGACTTTGCAAGGTGGTCGAACACAGCTGCAGCTGACCCGTTCAAAACTCTTTCCTCATCCTGAGGATGCAAGTTCTTTGCTCATATGCGCGGGTGATGAAGATGCACAAGGGGTAAGTAATGAAATTTTTTGGAGCTAACTGAATCAGAGTTTCCCTTGAATTTGAAAATAGCGTTAAATAGGCTTTTTTGGTCTTCTCCCCTCCTTAATTTTTTTCTTTTTTAATGGACTAAATTTATGTAGTGTCATAACTCCGTGGCGCAACAGCCCATGAGTGCCAAGGCCTACTGTGCCCATATCCATATATGTGACCTTGGGCCCTGAGGTGCATGAGCAGATGTTCCTGTCAGATGATCAGTCTGGCTCGAAACCCCCAGTGTTAAGTTCCCAAGCAAGCTTGGTAGTCATTTATCAACCCACTGAAGGTATGAAAGGCTGAGTCAACCTTGCATACCCCTGGGTTTGAACCTCGGACCTGTGGTGTGGAAGCAGAAAGCACTACCACTCAGCCACTGGGTTTCATGTAGTTTCATAGTCACATGATAATCACAAAAGGTGTTTCTTAACTAATCAGTTCATAAATTCATGCAACGTCATAATCTTATGATAAATGCAATCATGTGTTTGCAGCTAATCAGTTCATGCACTTTGTTGTTGCCAACTTCTGCTCTTTACTGAAACTTTCTTTTAAAAGGTACATATTTATCAACAATAATAATGCACATAAGTAAAAAAAAAATACTCTTGATGCATGCATAAAATAAGATTTTTCTTTCAATTTTAAAATCTTTTTGTAATTCTTGAACATCTGTGCCAATTATGAAGTTTGAAATTTTTTTGTAATTTTACTAATGGAACAACAAGTACAAGTTAGTTTAATGTCTGTTTTGAATACAATGGAGAACACAGGATTGCCTTTATAATGTGACTGTTATGAATTTATTCCATTGAAAGATAAGTCATCAAAACAAAAAAGAAATAAAAAAAATATGTATAATTTTTTTAAAAAAAATATGAAAGATTATAAACAATTAGCATATGGTGTTTTTTTTGTTTGTTTAAAAATCTCTTAAAAAATATTTTCATTGGCTGTTTTTTGTATGTATGTTTTTCTGTTAATCATTTGCTAACTTCAATGCACATTATTTCAGCAATATTACACTGATATATTTCTTTCAATCTTACAAAAATCTTAATAAATTGTAATGGGGTTAGTGTTCATCTAGCGTACTACAAAAAGTTGTATCATTTTAGATTCATAGTTGTAATTTTAAAAAGTTAAGTGACATAGACATAAAAGTAATGATAGTTGAGTAAAAATTTCAATAACATGAATTTGAGAATTCTGTGTTTAATGTATTTATTTACAAATATGTTCATATATATATGCCTCGTGGTTTTTTGAGTGATAATCGAGACATTATTTTTTAACCATCTTTATTCCATGAGATCATTTTGTAATCTGTTTATAAGAGAGAGAGAGAGGGACATGGACAGTGTTAAAACTCAAGAGTCCGCAGCTTCTTCAGAAGTCATATGTTCTTTGAGTACCCTTCTGATTCAAGAGGTATACTTGAGAATTTAAGCATGACATATAGGTAATAAAAATTAATGGTTTTCCCGAACTGGGTAATAAATTTAATACTTGGAAGATGTAACAGGAAGATAAAAGTTAGAAGTGGACTAGGGAGTTATTTTTAGATCTAATTTAATTATCCTTACATATATATATGCATGGTTTATTCAGTTTGTTGAAAATGTAACTTTGTTTTGAATTTTCTGACTTTTTGCTTTCTGTAGATGATTGATTTGAAAATTTTTTAAATTTTTAAATGCTTGAAATTGTACATATATAATTCCCAATTTTTCTGTTGAAGAGCTGGCTTGTGTTTTCGTAAATGTGTAATTTATTACTGCCAAGATTCTTATTTAAACTTTTATTCTTCATTTAAATAAAAATTAGAGAGATTTATGTTGTCACATAAAATTATTTTTACTTTATGTCAAAGAACAAAATTCAAATTAGGATGTCTTTCCTGGTAAAAAATTCTATATTACTAATATCTCACTCTATGATTTCTCTAATTCATTGAGAACAGAGAAATCTATCAATTAAACTATGTTTTCTAGTTTAATTGATAGATTTTTTCCTATTTATAGATTTTGTGTTTTGTCCCCTAAACTTTAATGAGTAAAGTTAAATTTATTTTGCATTAACATGCATATTTATTAAAAATTTCTAAATTTTAAAAACTTAAAATTCTAAATTACGGATAAATTAGTCTTATAATTTAATCTCTCATTTTAGATATTTTTATACAAATAGGTTATTAAATCTAAAATGAATAAACAGCATTTAATTTGCAGTTCAATATATTTAAGTAACATGTCTTCTTGCATATCAAGGAAATATATTTATTTATATTCCAATTATAAAAACAGTTATAAAACAATTAGTCAATTTTGATAATTATTGACTATACACATCTATAAATGAATGGTTTTTTTTATATCTATATCAAATTCAAAATGAGTAAAAGGCATTCAATTATCCACTCAAGATTATTATTTAAGAATGAAATAAACTCAGAGAAATGAATAAGATACAATGTATATTTTTACTTTGTGTGTTTCACTTCTTATAATGTTAAAAGAAAAATTTGAATTAAAATATAGAAGGAAAATTGAGATTGCATGAAAAGTTTATTTTAATACATTTTTGATTTAACTATGTTTGTTATTGTATTAGCATTTTATTATCATTTATATATTTTATCGTCGAAGAATTTCTTTCACTTACTGTTAATAGAAGTTGCTAAGTAAATGAATATATATATTAGTAATGTGGTCCTTTATATTAACAGAAATTATACGCCTAATTACTCCTCCTTTCTTATTTTAAAAAATTCCGAAAGCAGGAAGTTAAGATGATTAAATTTATAAAAATGATATATTAAGTACTTTTGTTATCTTATAAGATGTGTGATGCAATGTGCTAAATTCATGTGACATCATAATCACGTTATAAAAAGCAATCATGTGTTTCCAGCTAATCAGCTCATGCACTTTGTAGTTGCCAACTTATGGTCTTTGCAAAAACTTTCTCTTAAAAAGTACATATTTGTCAACAATAATAACGCACATAGCTTGACAAAATGAACTTTATTTAAAAGTACATGCATAAAATAAAATATTTGTGAAGAATTTTTTCAATAACATTTGGAGCATTTTTACCCAATAATGAAATTTGATTAAGTTTTACAAATAGAACAATGAGTACAATTAGTTTAATGTTTATTTTGAATTCAGTGGAAAACATGCGTTTATCTTGTGACTGTGTTGTATGTCATGGCTAAATTCTAAGCATAGTTTGACTAGTTGTAGTTAACTTACATGACATCCCAATGTTGTCAGTAATCCAGGAATATAGTATTACTTGAATGGCAAGCGATGTAGGCGTTTAAAAATGTGCCGCCATTAACGAAATGTAAATAAACCCGCAAAACAGGGTGAAAAACAAGTGGAGTTGAGAAACAGCTTTTGTTGACGGCAGCTGTGCATTAAAGATCCGATTGTCACTTGTGACATCATGGTTCTATCTGGTCACTCAGGAGTTTCTTAATAGTTTGTATCGCTTGTTGTGGAAGTAATACAATATGCTAATTGTACTAGTGTATAAATACTGATCGCTACTGTTGTGTAATCAGTAGCAGTTGGGTGTTTCTCAGCGAATAGCTGACTCCATACTGTACTCAAATGTCTTGAGCAAGGTGCTCAGTTAGAATGTATTCAACTGTTTTTCATTTTTAAAATGTCACTGTAAATTTCAATCTTTTTGAATCACCTTCAATAAATGTGTTGTTTAAGAAATTCTCGTCTTTGATGAAAAGTCCTCCACATCCGTTATTTAATTTTTAGGATCCACTGTTCATAGCTCTACTAGTTAGTTAGTTTTTACACTTTTGATGTTAGAAGTGTAGAACTTAAGATAGGAAAACAGACTGTCCTAAATTGAGTCCATTAAATCAATTGTCATTAACTTTCACATTTGTTAGGAACAATAATTTTCTGTATGTCCAATATTTCTATAATTCTTGAAAAATTTTATTTTTAGTTTATTTATTGTGCAAAGAATAAATATTCATAAAAAAAACTTGGCCGCAAATGAAAGTTGTATAAATTTTTAATCTATTATGTCAATGCCGAGATCCTTAAAAATTTAGGTGATAAGGATTATTGGCTGTTTATTGATTAAATAATACTTTATATGAACATTTTCAAAAAAATCAACAGAATTCAAAATACTCATAACAGTATTTTAAAATAAAGTAAGAATAGTGATTTTTTTAAAGAAATGTTTTGTAAAATATATTCGGAGAAAAAAATGAAAATGCTATGAATTTTAAACTAGTTCTCAAAACCTCATAAATCTTAACTTTTCTTATAGCATTTATTGAAAATATTTTACAATTAATAACTGAATGTGTTTTGAAAAGTTTTTTGTCGTATGAATCTGTTCAGAAATCAAGTAATTAAAAGAAACGAAACTTTGCGCTGTAGATTTAATTTTTCTATTTTTCTTTTTATTGTGTTGAGGAAATGAATTTCATTTTCTTTTTTTTTATTGTTTTAAATTTTTGAGATTTGATTATTGAATGAAAAATTTAGAGGTATAGTACAAAATGCTCATTATTTTTTTTAAATATATTTTCTGAATTCAAATATTTTTTGTTGTTTCTGATATTATGTGTTTTAATGTATATAATTCATTGCGATTAGTATGTTGGACATCTTTTCTTCTTGTTCTAAAAGCCATGTTGAAACATGTTTTAAATTTTCTTCATTTTTGTAATAGTTATAATTCTTATTTTTTTAATCTCTAATATTTGCAGGCTCTTGTCTGGGATGGAAGTTCTGGAAAAATTCTTGATACTCTTAGAGCTGAATCATTAGTTCTTGATCTTGCTGAATTAAAGATTAATCATAAGACATTTCTTCTTGCTTTAACAGACAAAACTTTGCGTTTATTTGGCTGGAACAATCAGTGATAAAATTTTTCTTTTAATGCTTTGCTGCAAAAAATTATAATAAATGTATGCTGTATGCATTTATTGCTCAGTATTTATATTGTTTGTCTTTTCTGGTTCATTGCTATTTTTATACTTTTCTATGTCTTATCTTTGTACATTTTTGCTGATTGGCATTCATTCATTTCATGTATATAGATATGTGTAAATAATTCTTGTGATGAATAAATGTCATTATTCTTTTATCTTTGTTGTATCAACATGATTTGAATCTTAAAATTACTTTTGTACACTAAATGGTTTTAACTGCACAACAAAATACGTTTTTGTATCTAAGAGTTTCTTAAAACCTGTTGGTTTTGAGGAGTATTACAGGGGAAAATGAGCCTTTACTTTTTTTCCTTTATCACCATAAAATACTTTTGCATGTGCTTTATTTATTTTTTAGATTTGTAGATATATTATATAACATTGGATAATTAATCATATCAATCAAGAGAATCATCCTAGAAAATGTTAAAGTATCAGGTCCTTTCTCTTAATCAAAGGTCATTTGTTTTTCTTTGATTGTAGGGATGTAATTTTTTCCTACTTGTGATTTTTGTTAAATTTCATATTGTTACCCTTTTTTTTGTATTAATGTTCTTCTGTTTATTTTCTAGTCATCTTGACTGTTGCAAAATAATAAAAAACTCTTATATGGATATAATTTCTTTTATATATGATTTTCCATGATGTACTAACCAAATTTTTTAAAACTTTTATTGTATAATGATTAGTGTCAGAGAAAACTGAAAATATTCAAAATCGTATTTCATTTGCTTTGTTTCATGTGATAGATTTCTTGATAAAATTATTAATCTTTTAGTTTAAAAGAAAGTTTCTAAGCTTTCAGATATTGTTTTAATTTCTCTCTGAGACTTTTCAAATTATTATGCATATTATGAAAAAAATGCAATCTTTCTTTATCAACGTCTTCTATCATACATAAGCAGGTGAAAAATTCACCATTAAAAATGGATTTGTAAAAATCCTTGTAAAAATAATTATTATTCTTTCATCCTAGTTGTATTAAGAGGATTTGATTGTCAGAATTACTCTTATCCACTGAATGGTTTTCAGTATACAACAAAAAACAAAGTTATAATTGTTTTGAAACTTAATTAGTGCTTCCTTAAAAGTTAAAGATATGTGGTAAGAATCATAATTGAGGTATGACTTACTTGAATATAACTGGAATATATTTATTTTCTGCATAGGAATGAATTTTTTAAATAAAACTCAATCAGAAGTATAAAATTTTATTATTAATGACGAAGAAAGCTCTCTCTCCAAAATCTCCATAAAGCAGTGGTATGTTGCCCATCCGGTATAGTGGTTAGCGATGCTGACTGCTGTGCCTTAATGCCTGGGTTCGAATCCCAAAGAAGGCAAAGATGTTTATAAATCTATAGTGCCTTTGTGGCATTGGAGTACTCTAAAGGGCCGTCAAGCCTCAAGTCCTCTCGTGACATTGGTAGAAGAGGAAGAGAGGTTGTAATGAAGGACTATTCCTTCTTCCCTCTAACCTGGCTAGATGTGTGGGAGGAACTAATCGATCAGACAACATGATTCACTAAAATTGTTTATTTGTCACAATATTCAACACAGACACAATAAGAATCCAACTAAGGTAATTTTGATCAACAACTAGAGCGCGAAGATGAGAACAGATAGTATGGGGATAATATTTATGGACATTCAATTATATTCCTACGATAACTTATTCAAGCTCGTTTTTAACTCGGACGCACACTAACAATTTACTCTCTAACTTCTATTTAAATAATGAGCACAGTACCTGAACTCTTATAATTCAAAATCCTATAGATGAAGCGTTGAATACTAATAGTTGGCTTGATCACTTCACATCCGAGCTATCCTCACTTTGGTAAACTTCGATTCTCTCTTTAATAATCTTAGATTCTCACTTCACTAACTCTCAAAACTCGCGAATACAGAATTTATATGATAAACTTAATTTGCATAATCATGTTTTCTTATCTTCGGTGAAAGTTGGTTGAAATAATTCTTTCCCTTAAAGAATCTCCAAGGAGTTAATTAGTGGACGCGTATAGATCTGTCACAAGGTGGGAGGTCTCTGACCACCCCTAGGGTGTTCTGGAACCAAACCAAAACACACTGTCACCTGAATGGTGCTCAAGGCTACGACTAACAACAGGTGTACATCTAGCCTTTTGCTGTGATGAATTTCGTGGGCCTCGATATGACATCATCAGACAGGGGGCATTAGGAACAACAACATTATGGGCCATATGTGGCAGAGCATTAATTTTAATGCAAGGGAAAATTAATTCACAATCAGTGAATGTGTTTTCACTCGCTGATTTTAAATTCATAATTTGCAGAAAATCCACTCATTTTTTTCTTCATTTCTCTTTTTAAAAGAAGCCAAAATATGCTAATTCTGTACACTCTTTGAATATTGTGGCATTTGGATTAATATATTTATGAAATGGGTCTCAAAAATAAAAAAGTTGGAAACTGGCACTTTTTCATACTGTTTTCAAAAATTGGCTAATGAGCTCACATGCTCAAAACAAAATCAGATTTTTTAGAAAACTTGGAGAATTAGTGCAGTAACTGTTATCATGCAACATTTTGTTCAAGAACTAGGCAAAAAAAAAAAACTAAAAATCACTTAAGTGAATTTTTCAGAAAAAAAATTAAGTGAATTTTGAAAATATACTTACATATTAAAACAAAGATGCACACCAACATTATTCATTATTTGAGTATATGAAATTTTGCACTTCTGCACTTTTCTATTCTTGATTGGGGATATAGAAAAATAAAGGCTGTTATGAAATAAAATTCTATTAGTTTAGTATCAAAGTATTTTATCTTCTATAAGAAAGCTCTAAATGTTATTTGATTAATTCTTACGCTTTCTTTAAAAAGTGATCCTTAAGTCTAAAAGTGATGTTGCATCATGGTGTGGATCTAGAGTATATCATGACTTGAAATTAATTACTATGATTACTTAATCTTGAAATATAACACACTACTTTCCTGTAAATTACATTTGTGTAAAAATCATGATGGCCTGAGTTCTCAAAATTTCCTGTTTGGATAAAGTTTCAAAAAATTTGTTAAAATAAAATTTTTTATATATTTTTTAAATGATTATTGATGATATATTTATATCTTAAATTCTATTACAGATCTTTTCTTGTTTGCCTATTTATTCCTCAAGTTTTTGAGTGTTGTAGACTTCAAAGTAAAATCAACTGATTATTATTGTGGGATTGTACTAGAATTTTTCAGCAAGTTTGTGAATTATTATTGTTGTTTGGATAGAATGATTTTTTTCTGTGCAGATGAATCAATATAATGTGCAAATTTTTTATTATTGTGAAATAATTACCACGTGGAAATAATGATGAAAAACTTTCATTTAATAAGCCTCCTATAGTAGGAATTGATAAGTCTTTATCCTGGAATCTGAGTTCATTTGTAAATATCTATTTCTGAAGAACTGAAAAAATGTATATATTAATCTGGATTTTTAGAAGTTTGTTGATTAGAAATTAATGTATACTGTATACTGAATTTGAAAAATGTACTGAAAGTATAAAATACTTGTACATCTGTGATAGTTTCATCTTCCTGTTTTATTTTTAGATTTATTATCGAAGGACTAATATGGAATGTTTCTTAGGATAAGTACATAATAAGCCACAATTAAATACACATTGTGGGTTTTTGACAGAATTAGTTGTAAAATAAATTTATTATTCTACCTAGGTTTGTCAAATTCTATACATAATAATTTATAAACCACATACAATTTTACGTTTTTTTTCCTAATATGCTTATCAATACTGGAGAGTATTTTTCATGTATTCCTGTTTTTATGAGTCATCTCATTTTAACTTTTTCAAGGTGGTTTGTTTTTTGCAGTTCTGTAACTTCTCCAAATTTTCTAAATTCGAATTCTAGATGTGATTTTCTCAAAAAATATTTGCATATACTGAAATGTTTAAATTTGATGCATGGGCAAGATCTCTGATGTATATGCTGGGTGTAGAGTTAAAAATTTTTTTCAAGTGTAATGATAAATCTTGATGTCATGATGGTTTATTTATTTATTGGCATGAAGTGGATAATTAGATTTAAGGATTCTGAAAAGGCTTGTCTATTTTCTAACACTATATAGACTCTGCTATTAATGTTACTTAGCTGTTATTGAGCTCCATATCACGTTCGTTGGAAATCGAAAGAACATTTTGAGTTTTCATTATAAAATCATGTGTCTTTTGGAATTTATACTTTTTAAAATATTGAGCTTCTGTTTGTTTCAACGCATTAAATATAAGTTGTGTATAAAAATATAACTACTGACTTCTACTAATAATAAATTGCACAACAAAGTAATTTTACCAATAAGATTTCTTTAATTTAGGTATCTTTCATTCATTATTTGAACATAACATTTAATTACTATTATTTGATCCACTATTGATCATGTTCTGTAAAGTTTTGCTGAGAAATTTCATTTAAACAAAACTGAATCATGTAAATAGTAATTTGACATTTATGCTAACTAAACAGATTTTGATTCCCTAAGAAATAAGATATAATTTCTTGAAAAATGTTCCTTTTTGTATTTCTCTTTCCTTATAACTAGGACAAGTAACTGATAGAGGAACAAAATAATCGGCTAAAGAGTTATACTTTAGAAGTAGAATTGTATTAATATTCCAAACTGAAACAAAAACTTTTGCTGTTGTCATATAAAAATTTAGGTCTTTTTACATTTGTTGAGATTTTCTTTCGCACAATTATAATTTTATAAAAGCAATTTTGTGAAGTATTTGTAAAACTTTTGGATTGATTCTCGATGCAGATCTGATATTTTCATAACACATCTTGCCAATCTTAAAGAAATCATTAAAAAAGCTAAATATTTTGAATAGGTTGTGTGATCATCTTGGGGCTCAAGTCGTAAGACTTTCCTCAACACCTTTGTCTCTTTTGTTTGGTCAATTCTAGAATATGCCACTCCCATTTGGGTACCAGCCACTTCTGCATGAGATAAGATAGATACTGTTCAGTATAGAGCATCAAAAATCACATTATTACTGCTGTTTCATCTACAAGTAACGTTAAAGCAGAAACTGAGTGTGGCCTAACCCTCTTAAATACTAGAAGAAAATTGGCCATCATAAGATTCACAAACAAAATTCGAAGCCTAGCTGACCATCATATCTCCAGCAAAAGTATGAAATACGGAAAGAACTTGACCATCAGCATAAAGATATGGATATCATTATAGAACCTCTTCTGTCCATCTATCTTTCTTCTTAAGCAAAAATCGATTTAAATCTCTTACAACCTTATAACAGAGAGAAGTCTGTTGCACTGCTCAAGCAAAAAGGTATCCACACTATCGAGGAGCTTTCAAATAAGGCCAACAGTTAAGTAATTGCCTATACGGATGGATCTTCTATCTCTGACCTTTTTTAAAGTGGGTGCTGGAATTTATCTCATTCACCCAAATGGTTAACCTGAATCCTATAGAATTCCCACGGGTAAAATTTCCACAAACTTTATGTGCAAGCTTATGTCCTTCGATAGCTAATACAGAAAAGTAATTGAGAGTTCCAGTGGCATTCTTCTATTCTCAGACTCTAAATCTTTACTGTAGGCAATCCTGAGGAGCGACTGTAATCTGATCTAGGATATAATTGCCCTTCTAAACTAAGTAGTTGCCCAAATAACTTGCACTTTACAATGGATACCAACCCATGTAGACATCTGCGGCAATGAGCAGGCTGTTAACCTTGCCAAGGAGGCCTGAAATTCCCTTCAACTTCCAATAGCCTTAACCTTAACGATGCTGATGCAATAGCCAGATGTAAACTCACCTCCCATCTAGTTGAGAAGCACTTTATTTCAGAACTTAATTGTAACCAGTGCTGGTTTATACATTAGCCATTGGGAGCCCAGGGGCCCGGATAAGTTGGACTTAACCAGATTTTCTGGTTATAAATTTTGATCCTCCAGTGCCAAGGGGGCCTGTAGATGTTCTACGCCCTGGGCCCGAAATGAGCTTTAATCGTCACTGATTGTAACAGCGTAATTTATTTCAACTATCATAGCCTAACAATGTACAAGTCACTTTCAAGAGATGAAAATATCCCCTGATGGCCAAAGAAGTTACAGTACTTGTCTTCACTGCTTGACATTCAACTTTCTCATAATTCTATTTTTAATTGTCCTTCTATATTGCCTAAACTCTACAATATAGACCCAAACCCCACGGACCATCGACATAGGAAGGGCTGTTTTGGATGCCTTCAGCGCGCACACACAATTTGATTCCTCTGCACTACTTGGATAAGACAACATTTGTAAATTGAATTTGGTTTTAATGAATTATCTCTGTTAAAAAATAATTTTCGTGATGCTGCAATAAATTTATTTATACATAAGATATAGTTAGAGAAAATGGGTTGTAAAAAATTGAATTAAGAACTATATAGTACAGGTAAATTACAATTTGAGCAATGAGTATAAATAGTTGTATAGTTTGTACAGTGGGCGGAGGGGGGGGGGGTTGGCCGTTAGAAAGACAAGGATCCCCCCCCCTTGTTTGTTTTTTAAAATTACAGTAGAACTTCGTTTTTCCGAACGTATACTATCCGGAGCGTCAAATATCCGAACCAAAGTCCGGATACATTTTCGAACAATGCAATGCTCAACATTTGTTTCCTGTGAGGTCAAAAGTGATGGGAAAACCCAAGATGAGGGATATTTGGGGAATTTCAGTTGTGTGGTTTGATAAACATCTGCGCTGAATATTGGTTTAGTTTGTTTCCAAGTGAAGGTGTATGCATGCTCTTTTGTTGATGTAGAAACCAGGATGGCATGCGATGGAGAAGAACTGGATTTCAAATGCTAAATGATGACGAGATTGTGACTTCCGTGCAAGAAGAATCCGATCCTGTCGACGATGAAACGGATGAACGGACAACAAAGAAAGTAGCAAGGGTCCATCAAATGCTGACGCGTTTCTGCGTTAGAGACTGCTATGGAGTGGTACGAACAACAGAGTGCTGTCCTACTCAACTACTGCTTCTCAAGAGAATCAGAGACCTTGCATCGAAAAAACGAAGGCTTACAATGGTACAGCGAAAAATAAGTGATTATTTTCCACAATAAAGGTAAAATTGCGACATCTTGCACCTATTTTGCTTTTTCTTCAAGCACGTTTCCCGCATAGGATGATTTTTAATATTCGTATAGTGTCCGGTTTCATATACTGCATGGATCACATTCAGTTTCGGTTATCCGAACAATTGCGTATCCGAATGGTGTCCGGTCCCAATTGATTCGGATAAACGGCGTTCTACTGTATTAATCAAATTGTATTCTGGTTTTGGAATTCAAACCCGCGATTTAGCAGAGGGCCACAAGTTCCCAACCTTGACCACATGGATAACCTCAGTAATGATTTCATTTTTAAACAAAGTTATTTTATTTTTTCTATATGGCATTTATTAAATGTATCAGAATTATATCAAAATGTTTTTAACACATTTGATTCATACAAAAAAGGGAAATAAAAATTAGAAGCAATATTTAAATAATAAACTATTTAAAAATGAGCTCAATTTTATGTAACTCATTTTTTTATGAGAATTATTTGTAATTTATATAAAATGACAATTTGTTTCATTGATTTAAAATTAGATACATAAATGTATAGAAGATATTTAACCAGTATTTTTTACTCTTTTTTTTTTTTTTTTTTATTCCTATTGATCATTTTCAACAATCTCCATTTTTTCAAGCTTTGTGCAAATTTTATATACTGATATAATGGTTATAGTACTATATATATAGAGAAACCAGGCTTTAAAAAATATTTTACTTTTTATATTAGTTTATCACAAAAAGTTAAGAATGAGATAAGAACAAATATTAAGATATATTACATGTAACATATTTTTTATTCTTCTGGAATTAGGCTTTATTCATTTTGATCTTGGTTTCTTTATAAATACTTAAAAATGTGTATTTGTTTTTGGAATTTAAAAATCACGAAGTCACATGCATTGGTTTGTGAATATTTTATTTAAAACCAGTATCAAATACAATCCAGTGTTCATTACCATTATTGGTCCAGTTGAAAAATGAGCACAAAAATACAACTAAAAGTACTGAAAAATAAATTCTCTAAACATGAAAGTACATCACAAATGAATAAAAAATTGGAACTTTCTCTTTGTAAGGGTTTAATATGATTATTTACAAAATAAATTAATGATCTGATATCAAGATTAATCTTTTTCTTTTCGTAAATTTTAATTACGCCTTAAAAGTAATGGTATCCATTGATAAAAAGTTATAAAATTTATTTCTAATCTTTTGTATATGTTACCGAAGAGCGCTTATCGAGTATTTTAATCAAGTTTCTTTGTACTAAAATATTCATTTGTGGAATTAAATGATAATATGGTTTTCTTTTCTTTTCTCTGGCTGTAAGATTCTTTCTTATTTTTTTTTTTATTGTATAAAATGCAAGTATAAAAAATAATTGGGGAAAAACTTATTTTTGTTCAGTGGTATTTAATAATTTTATTTTCCAATAAAACTTTTTAGTTTATTGTATCTTGAATGTGATGACAAAAGGAGTTTAATAAAAAATGTGGTTTTGCCTAAAATTAGAATTTTTTTTTTTAGAATTATACAATCGGCTAGCAGAAGAATGAATCAAATTTAGGCACAGACGATTTTTTTAAACGTTGTATTTATTATGTTTTCTTTTTATTTATAGTATTAATTAATAATGATTGCTTTAAGAATTTTTTTAAAAAAATTAATATATTTTAAATTTATTTCCGCATTTTAATTCATATTTAAATAATATGTAGGTGGAGACGTGTGTTGATATAATCTATTTTTAATTATCAAGTAAAACTAGAAGCTTTTTTGTTCTATTGAGTTCTGTCATTTGGCAGCATGAAAGAATACCTAAAAAAGAAGACTAATTTTCCCTTCAATTACACTTTAGCCATTTTTCAGCGAGCTGTGCAATTTCGTTATGCATGCAATGCTATAATCTAATTATGTGATGGTGCAATCTGAGTTTTTTTTTTTTTTTAAAGTTTGCTAAGCTTGTTTTTAACACACATTTAGGCTAAAGCAACTTAATTTTAAAATGGATTAGTAAGCATGTTGATGTACTGGCAGGTTAAATACATATGGTTCTTACAGGCAGGATTTTTTTTCTTTTAAGAATAAGATTTCTTTCCAAAATGTGAATATGAGTTGTGCTGGCATGGATTTGTGTAGAATTGCAATTTCTTTTTAAGAAAAAAAGCATCTTCAAAATAGTCTTGGAATTACACATGGATGGATAATTTTTGTCAATTTTGAGGTAATATGAAAGATATGATGTTATATAAAAAGCATATTACAAATTCACTTATATCAATAAATAATCTTATTCTTAAATTTTGATTGAATCTAAAATTAAAATAAATTTGTATCGTTTTTTTTTTGGTTCTATAATCCCTATAATTTGAAGATACCGCTATTTTAAATAGTATGTGATTCTGTTGTTAAAATTTATACTTATTTTTATTTTATTGAATTTGATGACGAAAATATTTTTTATGTCTCTTGATCACTAAACATTAAAAGAAATCATACCTTTATTTTATTAGTTTACTGTGGTTTTATTTAGTACAAGATAAAATTTAAAATAATTCTTATTGTATATTTAGCAAATGTGTGACAATCATTTAGAAATTCAGTATTACTGTTCGTTAAATATATTTTATCTTAATGAAATTTTTAACTTATCCCACACAGTATTCTAAAAACGCATTTATCAGTTTATTAACAATATAAATACAAATTTTATTTAAAAGAATTTAAATGTTTCAGATATAATTTAATATGATAAACAGTAAATTCTCCATTTTATGCTTTCTCAGAATGTAAATAATATTTAAAAACACATTTTAACACTAAAAATTTCATGTAATGGATTTAAAAATAGAAGGGTGAAATGCTCATTTTGTATTTATGATAACTTATTTTTGTTTCTTAATGATAAAATTTGTTCTTTCGATTTAGCGTAGAAAATATAACTTGTTAATTTGCTGTAAATATTATAATTTTCCAATACTTTTTTTTAAAAATAATTTTTTTTTTCAAATGGAAAAATTCTTTAAGGTATTCTGAATGTAGTTCTTCCGCGATTCTTTTTCATTAAGTTTATGATTCGCCATTTGCCTACTTCCTTTCATTATAACTAGTTATTGAATATTTTTAACAAGAATTAAAACAGATCTAATAGAAAAAATTTACATTAACATTAACGTCTTACAACACATTGAAAATGATGATTCGATAAGTTGTTAGATGTTCATGCAAATTTATGAAATATAAAAATCAATGTATTTGTTTTGTTTTTTAGTCTTAAAGTCATATCTAAAACTAAATGCACAATATTCATTCATTTTCTCCCTTTCAAAAAATACTGAGAGATCTAGTTGAGGGTAAAATCCTATTATAGCCCACCCCTTGGCGAAGATCTTTTTTCAAGCTGTGCCAAAATGGCGCTAAGGCGCATTTTTCAAAGTCGAGACCTGGAAACTGGAAAAAAACATGGCGTTTTGTCTAAAGGAGCAAAAGTGGTAAAATTTTATGATTTTCAAAAGAAATTCAGGAAAATTTAGCTTCTAAAAATAGAAAATTAAGTACATTTTAATAAGAATAAATTGATATCTGCAATGGAAATAAATGAGAATTTTTAAAACTTATGAAACAGTTCCATTAAAAATTTAACTTTTGAAAAATAAGAACATTCTGTAAAGGAGAAATCGAAGGAGAAAACTTAATGTTTTTAAGACTTCGAGAATAAATTCTTGCAAAATTTTGCTTCTTAAAAAAGATATTAAGAACATTCCAAAATTACTCAATTGACTGTTGCTGAACCACGTACCTTTCCTTATGCTCTTACACACATCATGCGGATTCTCTCCTGCTTTCGAACGGCATCTCAATTCATATAACCATAGATTATATTTCGAATATTATTCTCACATTTCGGATACTTGAGCAATCAAACCTTCCTGAATTTAACTATTTCCTTTTGCTTCTAAAAAATAAGACCTGTTAAGCCTTACATTCGAATTATTCTAAACAGCAACCGACACTCGCACGTAGTTATCAAGTAACAATCAATTGTGGGAAAGGTAAATGTGGTTCAATTACCGATGTTAAAGGAGTTGGCAAAGCTAATTACCGATTGCTAATTACGAACAGTCATCAAATCGCAGCGAACAAAAAAAAGTCACTAAAAACGATCTCTTGTTTCAAAGTTAATAAAGAAGGGTTGCCAGCTTGGTAAACTTATCACCCAACTTTGCGGGGGGAAAGTTGGAAAAACCCAGGGTGGGCTGAAATAGGATCCGACCCTAGTTGTGTTTGAGGCAGTGCTACCTATTGGAAGGTTTATCGGATAACATCATAGAAGAACAACATGGAAATATTACACGTCATGCATGTTAAATTATGGAGTAAAAAATATATCCTCGTCCACAAGCAAGAAACTATTTGGATCATCATTCTGCAACGTACTAACTAGATGCAAATTGTTCACCTTTCTTCAATTATATAAAAAGGAATGTATTCCTTTTTTCAAGGAATAACTTCTAAATGAAATGGATTCTTATTATTTGAGTGATTGATTTTCAATAGGACCAGTCATAAAAATTAGTTGTCAGAGTATATTTGTGAATGATTCTAAATAATAATTGAAATAGTTATCATTGGTTAGTTGTATCATTGCTTGTAAAATATTTCTTTATGAATCTGATAATAATTTAATTATTTTCTACATTTTCAAACTATGATTATTTTGTAATTATTAATATCACTTCGAAAAAAGAAAAAAATTATATATTTACCGGATATTTCCCTGTACAAGCCGAGAATTTTTTGAACTTTTTTAAAGGTTGAAAGTAAGGAGATCAGCTTATATACGCATCCGCTACGACCAAGCGTTATATGCAGATTTCTGTTCTCGTTCATTTTCTGAGCAAAAATAAAAAGAAAATGGCCCAGAAAATTTGATTAGCACAGACAGTATACGAGATAACTTAATACAAAAAAGTTCTTAGTTTCAGAGGGCCACCAGAAATAAAACTATCGTCGTAGACGTCTGGCGTTTTATTTTACAGCAATTTGATTGGAAGATATTCCACTTGTTTTCCCCGCTTGTCAACATTTTCTCTTTCTTGGTAACATGTTTAAAATATAACAGGAACGTTTTTTTACTGGTTTCGAATTTTGGATAAATTTGTGAAGAAAAAAATCTACTCTCGGCTTATACACGGATCGGCATATATTTGTGGAAATATACAGTTTATAAATTTTTATACTTAATCGACTACATGTTTTAACTGATATTTGTTGTTTAAACTATTTCTTTTTTCATTGTATATTTTTAAATATTTTTTAAATAAAAGAAAGTTCAGAAATATTAGCAATTATAAATAAAAAAAATTTTAAATGATAATTTTTGCCATTGACAACTAATAATATGAAAAGTGCTATTAATACAATTCTTCACATCGATAAATCATTCGTTAAATAACCTATCTAGAATATGGTAAAAGTGTAAGCTCAACTAACAACAAATGAATATTTTCATTAGATCAGTAATTCACCATATTTCTAAAAGCCCATTAATAATCCTCACTTTCCCAGTCTCTATTATAATTGGAACTTCCACGTTCGCGAGTTGGAATGTTTGTTGCAGTCGCTTCTTCTTCCCATGTGTCCCCATTGTGGTAATTATACTGAACCGGATATATAGGTTTCTCCACATCTTTCTGAATGAATTGTTTATCGTTTAAGCACCTGAATCTCTCCTCAAGATCAGCCAGTCGCTGCATAGTTACTTGAAGTTCTCTTAGCATTTGATTAGAGGAATCTTCCATTTCTAGTTGCTTGTTCTCACTCAGTTCCAAACATTCTTTCAGTTCCAGATTTTCAATTTGGATTTCATACAGTGACTGTTTGATGCTGCTCAGTTGTTCTTCAAGTTGCATGGCATTCTCCGCTGACAACTTCAACTGCTGCTCTTTATCGTTCAGCAGTACTTCAAATCTCAAAAGTCTGTCTTCATTCTCTTTCAGTTTGTCCATCAATGGATGTTGCCTAAATACCTCTGGAGTTTCGTATATATGTTCATCTGGGGTATCCGTGGCGGTTACATTAGTACTGAAGGCTGACTTGTAGCTGTAACTCTGACTGGGACTTTCGCCTGTGCTGGTTTCCATCTTCTTGCATAAATCATCAATGCAGTGGTCTATGTCCTCTAGGTAACCATAAACAGTTCTGTTCAATTCATGCTTATTCATTATCTCATTGCAGTGTCTATCTTTCAACTGAGAATGTAGATCTTTGATCATGTCTTGACAGGACATAAGTGTTGCATGATATCCAATCAGTTGGGAATGAATATCTGGATTTTCATAGGGTCTATCATTTGGAATATTGGCAGTGTCTTCAATGTAAATAGGCTCTGTATCTTTTTTATTTATGTGTCGCTTGTGTCTTGGATGTCTAGTGGGTGTCTGCTTTACTGAAGAAATATTATCTAAACCTGGTTTCTTTTGACCTAGAATATAAAGTGTATATTTAGTATCGTATTAATATAAATATTTCTTGATGTAAATGATAAATTAACAATATTTAACATAGACATTAGCACTTAGCTACAGTTTTATAGAACGAAACAGAAATCATAATCAAAATTCAGCTCACAGAACTGAAAGCAAATACTTGGTAAAATCTTTTTATGCTCCAACGGTACTTTAAAATGCCTCTAGAATCATTATTACCATTAAAATATTCTGTTAATCTATTACCAACAATGCATTTCAGGATTGATGTTAAATAGTTCCTTCTATCATCGACAGATAATATTAATAATTGTTCGAAGCTCTGAAAATCGTGAGAAGGAAGAATGTTTCGCTATGTGTGTCATTTCGCCTGCCATATGTTTGTGTGATATAAAATTTCTGATGTAAAGCATCTCAACATTCACAGATAAGTCTACTGTATATATATAAATATTCTTATTTTATAAATCCTGAGAAATGTTGTTGACTGTAAGATAAAGAAATGCACAAGTCTTTTTTACTTTTATTTTCAAAACATTTTTTGAAGTGTTACATTTAGTACCGTCCTGATTGTTTGCAAAATGTATATTTTTATTTTTAACTATTTGGATATTTATCATCTCATTTCAGATAGGCTTAGAACGTGCGATCTAACAACACAAACCATGTCACTTTTGAAAAGTCTCAGTTCACACTCAAATTGTGAAGTGTGCTATGTATTTTTATGCTTGCATAAAACAAATTGTTTTCGGGATATGCATCGAGGATAAGTATATATATCTTGCTATACGAGGTATTAAAACAGTGCATTGAAATGTACAATGTGATTATTATTACAGTTTGATTAGTATTATTCACAACTTTATTTTCGAACTTTAGTGACCCAATGGTACTTAAAGTACAAATTTAGTCTATTATCTCTAATTAATGATGTTTTCTTTAAATTGGTATTTACGTATTAGCGTCACCACAGCAAAATGTACACCAAGCGAATCGCGCCATAATATCAAATAACAAAAAGACTTACGCGTTTTGTTTGGGAAAAAAATCAGTCAGATTTTGGTGAAAAATTGCGATTCGGGTGGCGCAAATTTGGCTACGGTGACGTTAATATGTAAGCCCCAGGATTTTTTTATTTCAATTATTTTGTTCATGATATTTTGTTTAATTAATTTTTCAGATTTATTTTATCTTTTCATACTTATTACATTGTCAACCAATTTCGCCAAATAAAAAAAAAGTCGCCAAATGCTGCTATCGTTATTGTTTTGTACTTACGCGAGAACGGTTTTTCACAACTGGCTGCATATTGCAACATTTGGCGACGTCTTTTGATTTGAAAAAATTAGTCAATGGTATAATACTTAAGTACCCATCTTTTTTTAATAATTAGGAATGCAAGAAAATTTTTTCCCTTTGTACAAGGAGGATTAGAAGAATAAGCACGACAGTCTAAGTTACTGGTGTCAAATTCTTATTTCTGAAATTCGTGTTCTATTATAAAAATAGAATTTCTTTATTCATCAAAATATATTAGAAACTTATTAGTATTACATAATGGAGTCGGGTTTGAACGTGAATGAGACTTGAACCATTTTGACTATTTATTTTTTTAAATCCCATGTTAAACGTACATGAGTTCGTCTACACCAGGGGTGTCAAACTTGTGGCCCACAACGAACATTTTTGCAGCCCAGCCAATACATCGGCACACAATAATAAAATAACAAACCGATGGTGAATAAAAATACGATCGGTAGAATTCGCTAAACAATTTTTTAAATTATGTTCCTTTTTTGGTATTGTTAAACAAAACACGTACATTTATTTTGAATGTACCACAATTAGGTAAATACGGTATCTAAGCATAAGTGATGCCTAAAATATATCAAAAGTTAGGCTACTGATTTTTAAAAAGATGAAAAATGTTAAAAAAATTTAAAAACATACAAAGGAAATTGGTCTCTTTTGGCAGTACGAGCCGTGATTCGATCTTTATGGGCAAAGAATGTCTCCGCATCTGACATTCACAAACAAATCGTGGAAGTTCATGGTGAAGCAGCCATGAGCAGACAACATGAAACGAAATGGTGTCATTCTTTTCAAGCAGGCAGAAAGGATGTCTAAAACCGCAATATGGCAAGGAGCGACCCACCAAGCCCTTCAACGACAGAAATCAACACGCTACGAATTGAAAAAATGATTAAAAATTTGTGTGAAAATTCGTCAGAGCTGGGACTAAGCTATGGTAGCGTGCAACATATTTTTTCTGATGTGCTGCGATATTCCAAGACAGTGCTGGGAAAACATCCGCCGAATGAGTGAATATTAACGTCCCACTATTCAGCTACAGGAGGGCTTTTGGGGACGGTCCGCGTAATTTTGAACCATGGTCAAGTGACGCAGACGACACCTGAGCTGGCACCCCCCCCCTCTTCTCACACCACACCAACGGGAGGACGTTTGAGCTCTCGACAGATTTAACGTGCATAGCTCCCCTACACAGCGGGTCTTCAGTGGTACCGGGATCGAACTCATGACACGCTAGCCACGATCCGATGCCTAGACCACTTGGCTACCGCGGCCATAACATCCGCCGAGACCTGGCTCAATGGACAGAGACCTGGTTTCTACAAAGACGGATTAAACAAGTTGGTTCTGCGTTTTGATAATTGCCTAAATAGACTTGGTGGTTATGTCGAAAAGTGATAGGCACGCATGCTTCTTAACTCCCTTTTGTATTTTCTGTCTATTGCTGATAAATATTTTTTTACTCGACTTGTACCCCTTTTTTTTTATCATCCCTTGTACATTTCGTTAAGTCCGAGGAGAGAGAGAGAGAGAGAGAGTTGCATTTGATTCAGATAAGTGCAAATTGTGATTCTTGTCCTTTAACTTGTTTCAACTGCATGCCATGATGCTTTCAGATCCCCCCGCAACCTCAATATTTAGCGAGATTTCCATCCCAGTCAACATGAGAAGAAAGTACCGCGAGAAGTGGTTCTAATCAAATAAGGTTTTTAATATTACTTTGCTTTTATAATGTTTGTTTTTCTAAAATTAATTAATTTATTTTTATTATTGCAACGATAGAAATCATGAAGACAAATATTACGTTGGTTTAAATGTAGAAAATTGAATCTTGTATTGTTATACAACCTCTGACAATAAAGTTCCGTGAATAGTCCCGTAACACTAACGTAGATGAAATATTAACAAAAGTTACCTTACTGTCCTTCGAAATAGTCACCTCCCATAACTATGCACCCCTGAGATCGGCTATACACGTCCTGGAAACTTTGCAAGAAGTCTTCTTTTGGGATGGAGTTCAAAAGCCTCGCCACGTTTCGTTGGATGTTAGGAACATCGTCAATACCGATAACACGTTTTTCTCATCCCTAAATTTTGGGTAATGATTTGTCGCACGGATTCACGGTTAATCGGCTGTTCATCAGCTATCATGCGCACAGTTAACTGACGATTTTAGGGATTAATTTCTTCACTTTCTCTAAGTTTTCGTCACTGACGGAGGTTGCCAGTCTTCCGCTACGGAGGTTGACAGAAACACTTTCCCTGCTTTTCGAAAACGGGCGAACCACTAGCACATATACTTCACGGACAGTACTTGATCTTTATGAACACGCAATAACATCGCATAAGTTTCTTTTGGTGTCTTGCCGAGCTTAAAACAAAAGTTTAGCTGATCGTTGTTCGTTCATTTTCCTGTTCTCGGTTAAGAACCAGAGCACTAAACGAGCACTTTGTAAAACAAGTCTTACATGGAACACAAACGAGTCTCAACTGAACAATGGTTGGGGGCAGATGGTCAACACCTGCCACTACGTATGTGCAGCGTTTCGTTTCACCTGTGTTGCCAGATCAGCCGTTCTGATTTCATTCACCGAACTTTATTGTCAGAGGTTGTACATAATAAATTCATTTTACATTATATGTATAGTCCTAGAAACTGCATACATTTTAAAACATCGAAACTCTGTAAAACAGTTGTACAAGTTATATCCATAGTAATTTACATTCATGGAGCTTTCTTTTGCTCATAAATATGGTCCGCAGTTATGGTCCCCATCTTTAAAACATGAACCAAAGACAGCCAGAAAATTTTTTTTCCGGTTCGATTAATAGAATTTTATCTATTTCTGAGTAATTATACTGCCAAAAACAGACTTCCATAAATGGGGGGAAATAAACTAAAAACTTTTATCTAATGGTATTTACAAATTTTCTACATACTCAAGAAATTAAACTTTTTAAAAGGAATTAATTTTAAAATCAATACTCAGAGGGAAGGAATAACAAATTAAAAGTTATGTATGGCGTAAAATGAGAAACATTTAAAGCGTTTAATAAATGGATACTCATTTTTATATATATAAAGCATCTCAAGCCAAGTTAATAACACGTTGTACTAATCCCCTAGATATAAGGGTAGTAAAGAAAGTTTCAATAATGGATTTTAGCTTGTGGCATTTATTTCGTGAGTAAAAAGATCCTATACTTTCATAAATAATTTATGAGTTAAGTTTTATCTCTTTAACAGGTAACGATAAAAAATGTCTTGACTAAATTATCGGACTAAATTAACGCCATTCTTATGTAAAATAATTATGAACGCGTTCTTTCTTTCTTTTTTCGTCTGAGTGTTTAAAAATTATGGAACCGACTCATTCAGTGGATATGATGGCTGTATGTTCTGCACTTAAGAGTTTTTTGTTTAAAAAATGTACAAGAGTAAGTGTGAGTAAATGTTTATTAACGCCGCACTTTTTTTAGAAACACGAGGGCATCTGGCAATGGTCCTCGTAATTTTGTGAGCCATGGTCAAAAGACGAGGACGACGCCTCGGCACTGAGCTGGCACCCCCTTTCCAAACTACCATACCACGCCAACGGGAGGACTTTGAGCCTATACCTCAGGTGCCTCCCTCTGGGGAGAAAACTGGACGTCAAAATTACCTGCGGTGATTGCTATCCGCTTATAGAACGTAGAATGTTCATTGGGGCACATGATCTCAAAGGAGGTCTTTATTCCCTATCTTCACAAATTGGTTGTTGACTTTACTGATTAATTTGCCATGTTAGATTTGGGGTAATAAAATAGAGAATAAAAAAAAAATTAGAAAATTAAGTTTAATAATTAAAAATTAGGATTGCAACCTTGAGAATAAATTACATTGCTGGAGTCTTTGGTTTGTTTGCGTTCTGTTGTGTATGAGGTGTGAGAAATTCAAAAAGGTAGTTATGATAGTCTATGTCAGCCGAAAACAGCCTCTGAGAACAGAGGTTTGAGATCAGCCTACTAAATCTTGGAAGTGCGGCAGCTAGCTCAGCGGCCGGGGAGACCCGACACCTCGCTTAGCCGTCCGGCCAACTGAAGGTCGCTACTAAAATAAGATACTATGACGAGCGCCAGCGAGTCATCGCTTATACTCAAATGGAATGGAAAAACTAAAAATGAAAGAAAAATACGATGAGAAAAACCCCTCGATTGGAGATGGACGGGCGACTGAAGGTCGCCGAAAAACGGCGGGTTTAAGTGCGTCTTTGGGTGACAGACGCTCGTCCAATCAGGGAGTAGCTACTCGTTGAGGGGTGTGTCATGCAGGTTAGGAGTCGGAAAAAGTTAAGAGTGAATTCAGTTTTGGGAATGAGGAAAGCCTCATTCCCTATTGGTCGGGCAGCTCTCCTCCTATTGGAGGGATGAGTTACTCGGGAAGAATGGGTGTTATCGAGAGAGTAAAAATATGAAGACTAAAAAGTTGCCGAAATAGAAGAATGAACATTAGAATTATGATGTTAGAATTATAGAAGTATATTTCTTGGTCGATTAAAAGAGGCATCAGGGTCATATATTTCCGCTTATAGGGTGCCGCACTAAAAAGAGATACCAACTAGATGTGCAGTGGTAAAACACCAATCCGCAGACCCATTACAAATAAAAACAAAAAAATATTTGATTCTTTACATTTATGTATATTTGAGAATATTACTCTTTAATCATTTCCTTAAAACTTCTGAATTATTTATTTTAATGTTACATGAAATAAAAGTGGAAATTAAATATTATAAAAAATCATTAATAAGTAGAGATATTGATGTACTTACATGATATATTCCTTTGGAAGACATCGATGAGCTGGCGATTGAAATGAATTGATTTTTCTAATTTCTTTTGCATTAGAAAATTAAGTCGTATATATTCTGCTAAATCGTACAATATTGCTTCCGAGTTTTCAATCTATGAAGGAAAAAATCAGTAAAAGCAATTATTGTGATATATAATCTTTTTTCTATGAGAAGAATGAAATTTAAATTTATAAGCGAATTTGTAGAATACACATTAAATTTGTTGTTATATATAATCAAAATTACATTCAAATAACAATGAGATGCTATTTAAAGCATTGTGCTTACAAAAAAAAAATAGAAGAAACATTTTTAAAATCAAATCATTAAAACTTATTTACAACTGAATAAGGAGTAAAAATCGTTTTGTATTATCTACTGCAAATGGTCTTCAAACCTTTCCTACTCCTGGAATCCCTAGAACTAGAAAGTGTTTTCGTAGAACCCCATGCACATACTCAAGAGAATATATCTCAAAATAATATTTAAAGTAAATCAACATGTTATAGGTACTTTACGTAAAAGCAATTAAAGAAGTATTGCATTTATACTAAACAGCTCTAATCTAATTTTTTAATAAAATTTATTCATTAGTAACATTAATTTGTGATCCAAGCTTCATCTACCCATGCATTATGTTTAGTAATCACTGATGTAGCTAGTGGGGGTCTTGTATCAAAATTCCTTAGGGGCTCTTTTCTGGATCCCTTAATATTTTACGATTTTTTACTTGCGCATTTTGGGGTCCCTTATCTTTTATACGGTGGTAGCTACGCCCCTGTTAGTAATTGGGATCTGAATGGCATTAAAATGTTTATAGCTGTGTGAGAAAAACTATGTATTTTGAACAAGAATTCGCAAACAAAACATTCAGGAGCTGTTCTTGCTTAAATTTAAATTTTAATATAGAATATGTTGATGTATTTCTTCTTTTATTATAGATGGTTTTTTCTCCCCAAATGCAAATATGTGTATTTTCCATTAGAAAACTATTTAGTTTTGAGAGACATTGTGCTAACTAACGAGTATAAAATTATCGCGTTCAATCCAAGATAGTAAACAATAGAATACTCAAAATCTAGTAGGAAGTATATACATAAAGATATAACGTTTTAATATTCTTCTATTATATTATAATAAAAGTTAAAAAAGTATATTTCAAGATAAAGATATTACATATAACTAAAATTTTAAGTTAAAACGAATACGATGAGATTTAGATACTTGTAATTATACAAACTTCAGAGAACGTGAATCCATTTTGCATACGTATTTATAAATTTATTTTCGATTCTTTTATTATGACTCGTGGAACCCTTCTTAAACCCCCATCGAATACAGTTTGAAGACCACTGATCTACTGGGTCAATCTCTTTCTTCTCCATTAGTTAAAAAAGTATTCCTTAAGCATTGTCAGTTCGACAATCAATAGCTTATTTCATGTATCGATAGCTAGAATAGAAAACTTAAACAACAAAAGCATTTTTAACATACAATTGTGAAACTATTGAAAAGGGCTTTTTGTGTCCAGAACATTGAAAAGACACATCAGTAGAAAGGTGATACATGTGCAAATATCAGCACTAAGGCATCAGAGGGACATCACTGCATGCAAACGTGTGGAATGCGCGTAATCAGTGCCAAAACAACTTAAAAAAAAGGAGAAGGACGCATTTCCAGACGTTTTGTGTGTGTGCCTACGAGTGAAAGTTAAACCATACGCTTATAACGGTTACACAAGAAACCATCAGGATGCTTTACATGAAGTAAAATGATCGCAAGCTTGAAAAAGTCCGTAGTCAGACGAGTGTTGCCAAATAGTTTGAAATTGAAAAGGTAGTTTCAAGAGCTTGGAAAGCCTTCTAAATGGCAGGTCGAGCTGTAGGACAGGTTGGCGGTGGTTAACCGAGGAAAACAATGGCAAATGATGTCCGGTATATCATTCTGCAGGTGGAACCAGACACCTTGCAGCATTGCTCAGTAGCTGCTTACGGCAACTGGACGAAAGGTATCTCGGTTTACTATAGCCAGACGTCTGCATAAAAGTGAACTATTTGCCCGTCCCTTGAACGCCGCATACAATCAACAGCAGTCTATAGGCGACACTGTTTACAGTGGTGTCAAGAACATAAAGACTGGGCATTTCATCAGTGGAGTGTTCTGTTTACTTGTGAGAGCCGTTTCAGTCTAAACAACGATTCGCAGCTCTAGTTTATATGGAGGGAGGTAGGGAGACGACGTCATCCCACTAACATCAGGGAAAGAGATCATTAGGGTGATCTTGGAGAACTTGTGGTGGGGGAGGGGAGAGGCATTATGTGTTGTGTTGTTGTTGCTTATGCCACCTGATCGACAGTAACAATCAGATCAAGGTCCATGGGATTCATTGGGGCTAGTGGCTAGATTTTTACGCCTGTCGTTAGCTTTAGCTTTGAGCACCATGTAGCTGACTTTACGATTTTGTTCAGTTCCACCCCAATTTTGAAGGAGGGGGTGATCAAGGGCTTCCCACCTCTCTTTCCCTTCCACCAACTTCACGAGAGGACTTGCGGCTCGACGGCTATTTAGGGTACCCCCGTGCCGCGAAGGCCCTATACATTTACAAACACCCATGCCTTCACTGGGATTCGAACCCAGGCCCTATGGCATCGCAGTCAGCGTCACTAACCATTATACCGGATGGGTGGCTAGCCATTATGTGGAATGGGTGAATGGAATTCCATATTTTCGATAGTGGTTCATTTAAGGATATTGTTACTGAGATGAAATTATCCTCCTCTGCTGTTGAAGACCTTTTATGTCGAAGAGTTTATAGAAAGTGATGATATCTGCTGAATGGATCGGCCAGCGTGCTCCCCTGATTTAAATCCCATCGTTTGGGAAGACGCCTTGCGGCAATATCTTATCCTCAGGAGTACACCAGATTTCTGTAGCAGATACTTCTTAAACAGTGGTAACTCTTACCTCAAGAACTGCTGGATAATTTAGTATTAGTATTAGTCAAGTATGAACAGACGGTGTTAAGCAACCATTGAAATTAGGGGAGGTCATATTCCTTACTAAAGAACTGCGTGTATTTTTTGTATGAAATAAGATCATTTTCATTAAAATCTGTTCAGTATGTCTAGAGAAAATCAAGCAAAAGTGAAATTTTTCTTATTTTTTTAACTCAAAGTAGAAACTCTTAATAAATTGCGCTGAAAGTGTTGCTTACATATTAATATAAATATTAGATTTGAAAGATAAACTACAAATCAATTAAATTTATGCATTACTATGATAGTTCAAACCTTTTCTTAAGAATAGCTTCATATATAAATACAATACCCTGTATACAATATTTGATGTCACTTAAAAAATTAGTGCTTAATATTATAAAAGACTTTCTCTCATCGAATTACACTTAAAGATTTAAATTTTCAATATACCATAAACTTTTTATGTTCTAGTCGAAATATTCTAAGAAAAAAAAATCATTCGAAAATATGCTGTGTTTAGACAATTATTATTATTATTGTTATTATATCATTTATTCTCACATACCTTTCCTTCTGCAGTTAGAACTGCCGTCATTTGACTTCTAACATCACATAAATTATTTATTTCGTCTGTTAGATGATAGTTAGCTTCTTCAAACATGCGTAAGTAATTTTTGAGTTTTTCAAGCCATCTCTTCACTTTATTTGCTGAAAAAAAAGTTCAAAATTAATGAAAGTATTATTCATTATTGTCTTGGTTTGTTCTTCATTATGTATCAAGAAATCTATTTGTGACAATTTCTGTAATACATGTACTTTTGCCCTATTTTTAGGGCTAATTTTTAACATCAATTAAAAATAATAAATTATAGTTTTAAAAAAACTATAAAAGACGCCTTTTTATAATTAAGCGAACTAAGTTGTAACTTAATCTTTTAGATCCCAAATCTGAAATTAGTCGCCAGATGCGGAATGGGATCTGAAAATGAGAAATCATTAATCCTGATGATCCTGATCAGAACAATGGAACAAAATTATTAAATTATTGTATTGTCATCGGTACTGGACAAGTGAGTTAAATTTCGAATTAATCTGACCCATAGGTTCCCAACCTTTTTTGAACTGGCGCCCTCTTTTCTAGTGAATATTTCGATACCACCCCTTCCCACTCTAGAGAAATAGAAGTGTACATAATACATAGTGAAAACAAGAGTTAAATTTTAAAAAATATTCTATTATTAATAGAATATATTTTTTAACTTAATTTTTTCCAAAATTCCAATTTTTTTTACTTGCGAATCTAAAATAGCTATTGCCACAAATATATTTAAATGTGTAACATTATATAGTTTAGTCATAGATTGGATATTGTTGGAATTGAAACGCGCTACTGGATTTCTTCTTCATTTAAAAGAGTGGAATAAAAGGTTTAGCTTACCTGTTATAAAGTACCTGTTATTACCTGTTATTATGAATTACTTTGTATCATCAAAAACTATTGCTTTCGAAATAAATATAAATTGACAGTTTCCGCCTCTAAATAATCACACGATAATTCCAGGTTAACACATTTAATTATGTTTCTTGGATAATATACGTAATGAAATGCAGTGGACAAAACATTTTGCCTACTGCTCACAGGCAAAGACAACACGCGCACTACAGAAATTAAAATGCACTATATCATTCAATTTAATGTAGGTCTGAATGTATATAATGTAATTTTACGTTTTTCATCCACTTCCCGAACTATCGAAATAGGTGAATTTTTGTGCATGTGATATAGAAATGATTTAAATACATACAATCAACATAAGGTAAACAGTATTAAAGTTTACTTTTGCTGGTACATAATCAGCGTGTTTTTTAAGTCTTTTTTAGACTATATTTGGTTATTCTGCTCAATTCCCTCCGTGCCATCTTAACACCCCCTAATCTTCTCTGGCCTTTTACTGCCCCCCTGAAAGCCTCAAACGCCCACATTGAGAATCTATGATCTGACCTTTTTAAGTGGGTAAAAATTAAGTTCAAAGATTCCGTTACATACAAGTGAAGCTTATAAAAGGGTGTTAATTACTGAATTTGTTTTAATAGATTCTAAAACGTTCCGCCTCCCTTTCTACTGTAAATAGACATTATAAAAGCGTTGTACTCGCAGCTAACTATTCGATTGAGAATTATTAATTTTAAATCATTAATAATAGAGTGGTATCCAAATTAAGAGCCACTCTGTGAAAGTTTGAAAATGTTAGATTTAATGGTCTTTGGTTTAATCGAATCTTACATACATTATTTTTCAATGACGGAGCTCATGACTGTGTCACAGACCCATTCAATTTTGTTCAAATTAGTAAAAGTCTTTTTTTTAGAAGTTCTCGAATGTCTAGGAGTATGATGGTAAAGTCACAAGTTCCGTCAAGTGTATAATGTACAGTGATATTTTATGATTTCTAGAAGCCCTGGAACCTTATGCAAAAGTAGCCCCCCCCCGTCCCTGGGACCCTTTTAAGTATACAGTATATAGAATACGTTCTCAAATACTTGTACAAATGATAACCCGTAAAAAATATAGGTACGTGACTTCACAATTTCCCAAGCCTAAGCACTAAACGACGCGACCTACTGCCGCCTTCGGCCTAAAATAGCGTATACTGGTAGACTTTAAGGCCTTATCACATGTACACGTATTTGGAACAATTTTCCTTGAAAGCAACCAATTCTGAACAATTTCTACCTAGTTGTCGTAGCAACGGCTTTGAACAACTTTTCCCCAGTGAGCTGAAAAATTGTTCCAGATAAAAGTTGCTTGAAATTCCAGCCAATGGGGTTCTTCGGCACCCTACGTCATAAACAAGATGGTGGTAAAGATGGCAGCGCAGCCTTCGTCAAGCGCATCAGATATGGCGTATAATATTTTAAACAGAATGGTGTTTTATTCCTGTTTACGCCCGTCAACAAAAGCACAGGAGAAATTAAAGAAATAATATTGGATGTTCGTTTTCCAAAGCACAGAAAAATCGGAGAGTAATTTTTAAATGTGGAAATAGAGCGCGGCTAACGTTAGAGCATGTTGTTTCGTTTAAGGCAACCCTTTACCCTCAGTTGCATGGAAAATTCGGCGAAATGGTTGCTCCAAATATACGTGTGTGATAGGGTCTTTAGACCTGGACAGGACGACAAATATGACATATTAATGCACTGTTACCAGTTGGCGTGTAGTTCGAAATTCCCAGTTTTCTTGAGAATATGTCCGGGAATAACATTTGACATTTAAGATTATTCGGTTTGTGATCTTAATTAGGCTGACGCCTGGGGCTCATGCCTTAAAACGTCCTTGATTGTGTATTGTGTAATTAACACATAGCATTAAGGCGAATGCATCATGGACTGTTGATGACAGACTACGTAATTTTTGTCCATAGTCAAATAGTGAGGACAGTATACTATTCTTAAAATTTCTCATTTCAATATGAATTAAAAAATACGCTAATAATAAGTATTTGGGCTTCTTTAGAAAGGCAAACTATAAAAAATATTTAGCATTTTTGTTAAATTTTTCTGGTTTTTAAATATAATTTCAATTATATGAAAATCTCATTTTTTGATTGAAAAAACACTATTTTAAAAATAAATATACGAAAACCAACATTAAGCACCGTTAGAGATAACACAAAATATTAATTATGCTTTCAAAACTCACGAAATAATAAAATGGATTTACCTGCTTTTTTCGTCGGCACGTGCAGGACACTTCTGCTTCTCCTCGACTCACACCTGCTCTGAGGCAGCACCTTTTTCTTCTGAAGATCATCTGATACATAAGTCGTTGAGTAATCAGACGACTGAGTAGTCTCTTCGACACACAACCCCATGCGCTGACGAGACAACGTCGTGTCTGGCTCAGACCAGATATCAGAGTCAGAAGACAAAAATACTCCCCCTTTGATTTCTGCATTACCAACCGGGATGAGATCCATCATGTCGATGGATCTCACGCACCTGTTGTTGACCATCCCGCTGCTTTCATCTGATGCACCCCTTTCCGACTGTTCATAGGACATCAAAACGGAGTCGCTGAAACTTCCAAAGCTGACAGATCTCTCGATGACGTTGCTAGAGTTTTCTCTCGTGTTGATGCTACCGTCAGACCCGTAATTTTCTGTGATTTTCAAGCCTCTTGGGAAAGGTGGTGACACAACCGCGGGTTTTGCGATCTTTTTACCATGCTTCGTAGCCTCGCTGGATGTGTTTTCTTGATTTACTTCTCTGTCGTTTAGTAGGAAAATAATTTCGTCACTGTCAGAACTAGCACCTTGAACAGAAACCTAAAAAGAAGCGTTGTATTTTTAATCCTAATCTATTTCTTAGATGTACAGTAATTAGTTTTGTTGCTAGGTATTCGAACTTTTCTATCAGCACATACTTCTGATATAAATTCATTGAACTGCAAAGATTTAAATTAATCTAATGCACTTGTGAATAATAGCAGAGCTTAAGTTTATGTTACTGATGTCTTTTATTTTTATAATCACTCAAAATGATCAAGAAGATCACCAGATGAATGATAATAGCTCGAAAATATATAAAAATTAATTACATATTAAATTCAACCAGCGCCGATTATGCACACATTACAATTCTTTTCTCCAAATGAAAAAGCATATTTAGAACAATTACAAGAGATGCCAACTAAAGGTGCACGATTACCCTAAAATTGTGAATTTTGCCAAAAACTGTCAATTTTTTTTTATGATTTTATATTATAGGCCATCTTATTTGTGTTATAAAAATACCAAGTGTATTATTTTCCGTTCACTAGAAGAAAAATTACTTTAAGCAAGATGTCATACTTTAAGAACGTTTTATTCGAAGTGTGTTTTTTTTTAAAATGCCCAAATGGGGCCAGCGATTGCTAAAACATTTTTAAAAATAATTAACTGTGAAACTTTTTGTGTATGTTCTGCATAATAGAAGTGTTTTAACCTTCAGATTTATTAATCAGTGTTTTATTGCAAAATTTACAGCCCCTTATGTGAATATAATCACTTTTTTTAAGCAATTTCATATCATAACTAAGATAAAGTGCTGTAGTTTTTGTAAAAATTAAAATATCTCTTATCCTGAAGGTCCTTTCAAAAATAAATAGCATAGAAACACATCAAAATAGAAAAATAAAAAGTTTTTTCATAATTTTTTGGTACAGAATGCGTCATATTTATGTTATTTTTTGTAAATTTTTCCTCATTTTTCCCATTTTAGTAATAACAATTATTTTTTCTCCTTTTATTTTTAGCACATTTTTCTTAAAATGTCTAAACAAATCTAAAAGCAATAAAAAATTCCCATATTCACCAAATTCCATTTAAAAAAAAAAGTTGTCGAAAATAGTCAGATACTTTAAGCAACATAATTTTAACAGCAGACGATTACATATCAGCAAATAAATGAAATAATCGGATAAATCCGAGTTACAGTACATGAATTATTGAATTAAAGCAGACGATACGGAAGATAATTTCCCATGTAAATAATATCTATAAATACTGTAAAATTTAAATAGTCAATCAAAAATTGATTCAAAATAAAGGAAAGAAATTTAAACAGAATAAAATATTTTATGATACAGAAAAATACTTTTTTTAAAGCAAGTTGGTTATCAATGAAAAGTTTGAGATTGCATGGAATAAATTAAGTTATAATATGTGAAAAAATCTTAGTATTTTCTCTTTTGATATTTAGTTTGATTTTTTAAAAACAAGATGCCATAGTCCTTACAATTTATGCTAAAGTATTTTTAAATAATAGTGCAATGTAGAATATTCTACAATATTTTGGTAAAAAAAGAATTTTAAGTCATTTTCGAGGCATTTTTGCAAATAGAAACAAATGAAAAATAAGTCTCGCTAAGCGTATGAATTTTCTCAAAAGAAACTAAGCTTTAGCACAGATATTGGTATTAAATCGATTGCAAGATAAAAAATATATATATATCCTTTTTTAAATTTAGACATTGTATTTACAAACTGAAAATTTCATTCTACAACAACATTAAAAATAATGGAACGTTTGTTTAAAAGCAAGCTAGAAATTTCTCTCCGTTTAACATAATATGAATTCATATATTATAATTAATTTTATAACTAAATCAAGTTTTAAAGTGTTAAAACTAAAACACTTTCCCTCGAAAATTTCATCAGTATAAGTGGAGCTTAAATTTCAGGAAGTTTTATGCGAGAAAAAGAAAACATCGTCAGTGTCGCGAACGAAACCAATTTTGTTAGTTCAATTTCAGTGGCGCTGTAAGCGCATTCCTTTTTGTTTTGCTTTTGCTTCTGTATTATGATCTGAGCTGTAGTAGGAGTAGTAAGAGTGGAGCCCACTCGAACAGACATGTATCAGTTAGCAGTTTTCCTTCATTAAATCTTTTTTATATCAAAAAGGACTCTGATTACTCATAAGAATAACAGAATTGAATTTTAGTCGAGCTCATCCCGGCAATCGAAGAATAAGGTAAGTGATACCTTTTTCTTTCTTAGAATTTATCGAAATTGAATTGAACTTTGAACTCTCATTGTTTTTCACATGGCATCCTGCGGGATCCGAGCTTGAAATAATTTTAGAATTTTGAAATCAAAAAGTTTGAACTAGAATTTTAGAACATTAAACTAAACATTTAGTTTGAATAGAATTAAATATGTATGTTGCATTTTAATTTGAATAATTGAAATCGAAAGGAAAATGAAATGTTTTGAATGTTGAATTTTTATATTTGAAACTGATACATTGAACTGTGTAAACTTTTCGAACAATGTCAATCTAGAATTTTAGAAATTATTGAAATTTTTTAATATTATTAGAATTATTGAAAATATTAAGGTGATCTGAACTTGTTTGGTGATTATTTCAATAAATAAATATGGCCGAAGCACAAACATTCGAGTTGTTAAAAAAAAACGAAAATCATTCAGAACAGCAGTTACTAAAGTAGTTAATGAATTATAGAAGCTGAGTTATCGAATTCTGATTTAAACATTGATAGGTTAAGTGAACTGTAGAAACTCTATCCATCAAATTTGAGCCTTTAACTTTAGTTGATCAACAACTGGAACCCCTTTTAAGCCCGAACAATTCGATGGTGAATTTGAAATCACCGAAGAATATAGAGAAAAGGTGTTACTTTGGCAGTTTCGTGCGAAAAAGAAGATAATGAATATTTAAAACCCGTGTTACGTCACCTCCTTCCAGACTACATTATCACATTCACAAGATGAACATTTCGGAACTCTGATAACATTCGCATTAAAGTCCCAAAATACTATATTACACGATTCTATGGAGATGACGCTTCAAAATGGTTAACTTTTTGGAATAGCTTCGAAACATCCGTACACAATAATGAATCCTTAAATAAAGTGGATAAATTTAATTATTGAAGGCGCATTTGGGAGGATCTGCTTGAAACACTGTTGAAGGTTTTCCAATTTCGCAAAAGCTATGATGAAGCCGTAAAATTATTAAAGAACAGATTTGCTAATCCGGAAAATTAATTCAGGCCCATATGAACAAAA